>VZUI01049979.1:0-68805 GCA_013401135.1 Cettia cetti
GGGGGGGGGGGGGGGGGGGAGGGGAGGGAAAGGTGTATATGTGAAAAGGAACTATAAAGTAAATTAAGATCAGCTGTTAATGAAAGTTAGCAGTTTAATTAGAGTGAGCAGCTTGTGCATGGAGAGATACATCCGTCTCTAGGATACACATGGCTTCTGTCCAGATCTGACAGGATCCAGGAAACACATATGGGATGAGTGCTTCTGGTGCAAAGTCTGACCCCAGACTTCTCTGATGATAGTGGTAAGACAGAGACAGTTTCCCTGGGAGGAGGCGTATCATCATGACACCACACAAGGCCTGCCACCTCCCTCAGCACTGAAGACCTGACTTTAAATATCTAGTTGTGTTGCAAAATCATCCTTCTGATGTGGTCATGTTTTGGGATTAAGTGGATGATAAAACATTGGTTATCCCTTTAAATATTAACTTATTCAGGTTCTCCTAAAAAGTTGAATTTACAAGAATATTATCTCTTGTTTTAAAAAAGTGCACAGCCAGAAAAGGACTTGGGCACATGCAACATATACCTATCACAGAATGGGTCAGTTTGGAAGGGACCACAGTTACCTGGTCCAACCTCCCTGCTCAAGCAGGGTCATTCTAGAACACCTATGTACCTCTACATGCTTAGATCCTGCTGAACATAGTCTACCTTCCCCAGACATGCCATCACAACCTGAAGCAGTCCCACAGGTTTGCTCCAACAACAGGATCCCACCCTCAGAGCAGTCAAAAGAATTCAGACAGAAAGAAGTTAATTTGTGGAGAAAGACACAGCTGTGTGCAAAACAAAAAACAAAACAAACAGGTGGTCTTTCATAGCCTGGGGTTTCTTTTACACACAATGTTTATTTTATCCTGTACTTTGTACAGAGTCCTACATTCAGCCTCTGCCCTGTCCTCTGTCCCATTCTGTGCACTGTCTCCCACCTACATGTATTTCTTGCCCTTGCTCCTCTCACCACACACCCTCTTTAAGTCTCTCTTCATATTGTTCCTGTGGGGACATGGGTTTAGCTGTTGCTCTTTGCCAACGCTTCACATAAACTCCAATCTTGGAGTAACTCTCCTTGATAACTGATTTGTATCCCAGAATGCACAGAACAGGCTTTGCTCTGGAGATAACAGGGGGAATAACTTGGAATTGCTGAAGCACTTCAGCCTGGAGAGTCTTGGGCTGTCTGTCTCTGGCTTTCAGGGTGCTCCCTGGCAGAGGGAAGCTATGGCCATTTTGCACAGGCTCTGCTCTGTGTGCTTTCTCACTTTCATTTTTGCACTGCTGACCGTCTTGCAGCTACAGAGCAGTAGCTTCCAGAAATCCTAGTCACACAAGTTGTTCACAGCATTGTTTACCAAATACACCAACCTCACCCCAAAGGCCAGGAACAGAAACAAGGTAGAAAACCCACCTCATCTCCATATGCCACTAAGAGATCTGTAAGAGCTCACCACTGTACCAGCTACCTGAGCCACACACAACAGGAGTGACCCAGCATCACTCTGCATAGCTGACAGGAGACAAGACCCAGCTGGCAGCACTGTCTTACAGCAGAGCCCTAAAACACCATGTACTTCCCACAGACTGGGAATTTCAAGCCTCTCCTTCCACCTGTCTAATTGCTCACAACTGGGAAATCAGGATTTTGCAAACTGCTACCTGGCTACCAAATTTCCCTGCTGTAGGTTAGCAAGTCCCAGAGCTATGGGAGGGAGCTGCTGGTCCCTGCCCTGGCTTACTCCAGGAGCTTCAGCAGAACCAGGCAAATCTCAAGTGCAAGGGGGGCATTACTGATCTCCCAAAGCCACTACAAGGGCTAATTACTTGACTCTTGTTGTGATGCTGTCCTGAAGATGAAGGTGTGGTTCAGCACATTCATTATGCAGTTTATTCCAGAAGGAGTATTTACTGGGCAAGGGAAATGGCATCCCAGGAGTGGCAGCATTACCAAGAAGCCTTCTTCCCCAGCATCATGTGATTTTGCTCACACTGCAAGAGCAGTAAAACCCTAAAGTTCTTAGATTCCCCTTCATTTGGTTCTGCTATGAGCCACTGCACTCTCCTTCCAGCTGCTGACCCTACTGCCATCATCTCACTGGTTACAGCTGCATCTAGAAATGGACTGAGCCCTCACTCTATATGGCTATATTCCTATGGTATTCTATGTAACTTCTTTCTAGGGCCCCCTCAAGTACTTCCATGAGAAGGAGAGTGTGGGGATGGCTCCATGTCCTACAGGGCACAGACAGCAGTGTGACTGCTGCTGGGGAACTAGGGAAAGAAAAGCCATCAGCTGCCACAGCCATCCCTGGGGAAAAGACCAATGCTCCCCTCTTCTCCACTGGCTGGGAGAGCATCTTCCCCTTGGCATCTCCCCTATGCCCAACACTATCCCATGGATCACCAGGCCTCTAGGCATCCAGGCTGCCACCTGTCACCTACTACCCTCAGAAGCCTGGCAGCAGCTCTGTGGCTCAGGTCAGTGATAGACCCACTGTGCTCCCAAGGGAGGTGAAGGGCATAGCCTCCACTTCATATGGTGTAAGAATTTTAATCCCCTCTCTGTTACAGCAAGCAGTGACAAAAGCATACAATGGAGCCATTAGATAATGCTTATTTCATCAAGTCTTCAGAAAGACAAAAACCAGAAAACATCTTTTATCTAGCCCCTTCATGGACAGCTTCCTCCTCATTTCTTTATTGGTGTTTTTACAGTTTTTTACTGCCTTGATGAGCCAGAGCTGTTGCCACGTGGTATGGACAGGTTGCAAGAGCAGCTCCCTAGTTGGACTTGTTTGGTAGGTATATTGCAATTTTATGTCCTTTGACAGTGTCCATGAACAATGAATGTGTTTTCAGAAAAGGGAAAAAATAAAAGAGAAGAGATGGTGTTATTAGAAGGACTCAATGAGTCCCATCACTTCCCCAGCTGCTGCTGTGTCTAATCATTTTCATAGTATATCAGGAGGTGTGAAATCACCGATTAATTTTATGGCAGAGGTTTCATCACAGAAGTCGGGGATGTGAAACCACCTTCTGAATGCAATTGCAGCTGTGGGTTCATTCTCCGCTACCGAGTCTTCCCCCTTACCCTGGGTACCACTGGGGAAGGGTGAGATGAAGCTGTCCAAACCAGATCACTGCTTTTCTTTGATGGAAACAGGCAGATGAGTGCCAGTCCTTGCTATAGAAATGTCTCAGGGTGCTTGAGATACTGAGCAGGGGAAGCTTCCTTCACAGATTTCTCAACAGTACACAGTAAATAAGACACATTCACATTTCCTCTGGCTCTTGCACCCCTCAGCAGCAGTGAGGGCAGAGCTCTGAGCCCAGGATCTCCAGCTGTGAAGCATTAAGCACCCAGACTCAGCCTCCAGTCACTGCCTGAATTGTCTGAGCATTCACTGCCCTTGGCTAGGTCAAGGGTACCCACATCTTGTAAGACCAATTCAGGAAACTCATGAACTTTGGACAGCTGGAGGATCTGTAGATAATCCATCCTCACCCACATCCACAGGTGCCAATGTGAGACCTCTCTGTCACCCTCTGCATTTACAGGAACAAGAGCAACAAGGTTCCAACCAGCTTGGTGCTACTGCAGTGCATGGAGGGTGGTGCAGAGAGCTTCCAGTCCCTGAAGGAGAGTAATATGAGATCAAGCCAAATCCTAATCCTATGGAAATCAGCTGGAACTTTTTCACTGTGAGAAGTATAGTCCACACCACTCTATGAGAGCTGCTGAAGAGCCAGGAGAAGCAGTGCAGAATGGTGAAGAGCAGAAAGCAGAGCATGCTGCATCCAATACCTTCCAAGGGGAATTCATAGAAGCAGACAAATTTGTACTCTCATCAGAATGTCACAGCCACCAGTCCCTTCATGGCGCCCAACAGACCTTTAACAACAACTGCTTAGTTGATGCCTGCTACTAAAAGGAAAGAACACAGACAAAGAGGTTGTTTGCTCCTGACCTTGAACTGGACTGGAAGTTATTGCAGTCCCACTAGCACTACCTGACCCTCTCAACAAGAGTGCAACATGTATGAAGACTTCCTGACACAGCCTACATCCCCCTTGTATGTTCCAGGTCCTTCCTGACACACCAGCCTGGCACACAGTCACCATCCTCGCTGGCACTACCCTCTGACAGTTTGTTGTTTAATAAACCTGGAGGGGAAGGGGCACAAACCTGAGGCAGCAACAATGAACCTGCTTCCCTGGCATACAATGGTGCTAGCCAGCAGGAATGAAGGAACAGTCCCCCAGGGCACTTGCCTTGACTCAGTCCAGAAGGGAAGAGTACCTTGGGCCAGGTTAGGCCATGCAGGTGCAGGTACTGCTTGGTTTTCACCAGTGTCCATACCAGAGTGATCAGATCAGAACACTGGGACAGAGAGAAACCCTTGAGCCAGGATACAAAACTAAATCAAAGTTTTATGGGCTAGGATGAAAGGGGAAGTACTTCAAAGCCTGCAACACATTAATTTTCCTTTCTGCTGTGGTTTTTCCTTCCCCCTTGTTTTAATATGATGGATCACTTGATAATGACAGGAGGTCGCTCTGACTGACATGTACACCCAGGATAAAGGGGAGCAGGAAATTGGATCTGAGGCTCCGTACTGTATTTCTGTGAGTTCTGACGCCACCAGAAAGAGACTTTTGGTCGGGTTGCTAATGCCATCACATTCCCCACAGCTGCAGACATGCAGTCCTGTGTTCAATTTCCTGCCATCACTCCTTGTGTCTAGTGCACAGCCAAAGAACAGGAGTATGAAGTGTATCTGATTTTAAGATGTACACTCATCAGGCACAAGCTCTGGCTACAGTAGGAAATTGAACTCTTGATGAAAATGGTTTTCACCAGGGAGCCTCCTTGTCCTCTCACGGCCTTCCCCATTTTGTATTGTCTGGGGCTTAAGGTCACAACTACTGCCTCTTTCACCAAGAGAACTGCTCTAGCATTTGCTTTTCTAGTCCCACTTTTTCTGTCCACTGCGAGGAAAGACCTTTCAGTGCACTGAGACCTTTCCCTCCCTCTTCCCTCCTGTCACAGCTGCTCTGGGCCACTGTGGAGGTAATACACTGAGCACCCCACCTTAGTCACGTTTACTCTGCTGCCTCCTGCATCCTATAGGAAAAGCTGGCCTGTCTGCTGAAGGGAGTGGACCACAACAGAGCAGAAAGAGATTTTCTAATACATGAAAAAAAATCTCCTTTGGATTCAGATCTAAACCTTGCAAGACGTATCAGAACACTGGGGATCTGTCCCTGTTGTGGGCTTTGCTGGATCCTCAAAGTCAAATCCCCTCCCCTTGCTTCCTCCGTTGTTGGGCAGTGAGGAGGACACTTTTCCACAAGGACCATGAGACTTGCAGGTGTAAAGACATGGGCACTAAATTCTGGATCCTACCCTACTGATACTTTGAAGGAGATAAGGCCTGTGAATCCCAGACTGGGGAAAGGCATTGCTACTGGTGCCTATTTCTGAACTAGATTCAAACAGCTTCATATTCTAAAGGCTTCAAAGTATGAACCTGGGTTCACAGCCTTCACTCATCCCTTGCTATGGACAGCTTTTTATACTTCTAGACTGCACCCTAAACAAAGACAGATGTAGTGAAATACCCAGGCAATCTGAAGCAAAACAGCCCAAATATTTCATTTAAAAAACGTATTTTTATTTTAGGTCTATGAGCCAGACAAGCATCTGAACATGCACAAGTTTAAACTGCTTCCCAGCTTTGGGTGATCTGCCCTACATCCCCCAGGAAAGCTATTTTAATTGCCACACCACCTGGAAAACTACCCAGCAACAATATTCTTTGCCTTGCTGCCCCACCAGGCTGGACTGTACAGACAAGATATTGATGCAGCAACCTGATGTAATCAAGAGCTATAAAGGCAAAGCAGTAAATCATTTTGGATGCAAGTCTGTCTGTGCACTTAGCCTTTTTTTATGTTTTCCAAAACATCCAATAAACAAAATTGCATTTAACCATTAACTGTCACACAGCAATATTCCTTGCAAAGCTTGTACTCTCATAGTGGGTGGTGCTGGGGAAGGAACATGGCTTGGAAGTAGGTCAAGAAGTGTCCAGAATTAGGAATTACTTTTTTTTTTTGATTTTTTTTTTTCTTTCTTTCTAGCAGGTGAGTCATCTTAAACTTCTCGCTGTCGTGCACAGCTTTTGGAAAAGGTGGCTCTCACTCTTCCTAGCATTAAAGAGTCAACCATAATCTTTACTGAGCTTTCCCACAGTGCTCTTATGACTGACCATCAAGCCCACTTAAAAGACCTAAAATGAGAGATACAGCTCTGAGGGGTGCTTGTGCAAAGCTAACTTTGCAGAAAGAAAGGGAATGAAGGTTTAGGTCTGTCTCCTACACCACAGAACCATAACCCTAAAGGGCTCTTGCCAGCTCTTGCTGGCAGAGGCAGAAAACTCCTGCAGCTTTCCTCCTTTTCTCCTAGCAGAAGCTGCCATTCCCCAGAGATGTAAGTTCAGAGAAGCTGAGGAAAAGCACAGAAGGGCAGTAACAAAAGAGTCTCTCTCTAGAGGACCAGGAGGCCAGAGTTCTCTCCATGGCACAGAAGTGGGTCACGGTCCCTTTGCTTCTCAACCCATAGAAACAGAAAGCCATCTGACAGATTTCAGATACTCTAAAGCATATTTGGGTTCCAGTCCATGAGGTGAGCTTTGCTTTTTCTTTGTAGCTCAAGACTCCAGTTTCCAAATAAAGAAAAGTCAAGCTATAAGGAGAGTAAATGAGATCAAGAATTCCTATCAGCTTTCAAAGCGACTAAATGACAGCTGAGAACCTGGAAAGAACCATACATTAGGCAAAAACAGAGGCATTTTCTCATTTTACTATTGTCTACATTCCTGAGAAGGAGGGTAAGACAAAGCCTCTTTCTTCATCTACCTGGCCTCAAAAATAAGACAAACTCTGTTGCCTCAGGAGAGAGAAAACCATAGCAGCATCTCAGGCTCTCCTCAAAAATTGTGGCCCACCTGACCAGCCTCCTCCCAGCAGGTTCATGGCAGATGAATGCTATTGAACCAGCCACATCTGCAGGTGGATGGGTGGTGACCAAGTGTCCCTGACAGCTGCAGAGCTAGTTTAACTTACCCCAGCTGAAAATTTTCCCCATTGGCTGACATTTAACTGCCCTGTTTTTCCCAGGATTTATCAAGAAGTCAGGCACTCAAGGTGACTCATCACCATCTAAGCCGGAGCCAGCAAGAGCTGTCACACTGCACAGTGCTCTGGCTGCCCAGGGGGGCTGTCAGTGAAGCAGTGACCGGATCCTCCCCTGCCTTAACAACTTGGGCATCAGCCGTGTGTGGCAGGGCATCACTCGGGTTGGATAACCTCCTCCTGTGCACTAGAAGTGTGGGTGATGAGGAGCTTCTCCTTCTGTATTGCAAGGGGGCAATGCAGCAAAATTCAGTTTCACCAGGGCACGTAGTGAGTGTTCCAACTGGCTTGCATGCAGCTATACCCAGATAAATAGGAAGAAAATCCCTAACCATAATCACCTGTCAAATATCTTGCCCCTTCCCCCACTCCCTGTCAGCCTGCTCTTCATTTTCAAAGGGTTTGCAGTCCGTTTAGCCTGAAGATAAAGCTGAGCGGGTGACCTGGAGGCAGCAGTACCCGCAAAGCCTGGAGCAGGAGGTGGCACGGACGCCCAAAGCAGCTGGGCAGCAAGAGACGCTTCGGCACCCTGCTCTGGCAGCACAGGCCTGCCCGCACCACACGCCTTCCACTCCGCGGACCCCCTTCTCCTCCCGCTCCCAAAGGCCGGGCTCGGCCCACGGGCAGTTCTCACTAGAGGGCAGCAGGATGCATTTAGGGAGGGATGCTGCAGAGCCCGCTGGGCCAACAGGCAGCCAGCCCTCCGCATGCCCGAGCCGTGAGCACGGCCATGCACAGGCCCGCACTGCTGCCACCGCTGCAGCCTACACACGGCCCTGGGGAGGAGCCGGCCCACTGAAGCCCTGGCCGTGCGGGCAAAGGGAGGGCTTTGCATTTGGAATTATGCCGAGGGATCCAGGACAGCGCTGCCTGACATTAATATGTTTGGCACGGCATTAAAAAAAAAGGAGCAAATGGAATAGGAGGCCAAAGTAGCAGCCTTGATGTAGGACATGAAAGGAGACATTTGCTATCAGATCAGAGACAAGGAGGCGCCTCTGGAAAAAAACAACACTTGAATGGCTGCTGAACAGCTGTGTGATGGGCAGGAATTTGGAAAGAGCTGCTTCTCATTCAAAGACACACAAACCTGCCTTTCCCTGGCTTATTTCACAGAGGAGTTATGCAGGAAGGAGATGTGGGATGAAGCAGTGTTCAAACAGTGCTGCTAAAAGCTGTAGAAGACTGAATTGAGTGCATAGGATGAACAATAACAATAAAGGAACACAAAGTTTGTCACTGGGATCTCTGTACTGAAAAAAAGGGGAAATTACTCCGTGCGGGCAGGTAATCCTCTGTTTTAATAGTGGAAACCACATTTTTAGATTTACTTTGAGAGCCAGATTAGTCCAATGGCACTGAACATAGCGTTCATTTTGTGGGCCAGGACCTTTCCTTCCAGTTTAGGCTGTAGCGAGTGCCTGCTCCAAAGACATATTTTTAGATATATGATTTTGATTCTCCTTAGATACCAGACATACTGTAGATTACACCATTTCGTTATTGTTCAAGCTAGTTAGCACTTTAGTACAGAGAAAAACTGTAAGCAGCTTGTTGCTGCAGAAACAAGGGTACATACCAGCCACAATGCAGCCCAAGAGTCAAAGAAAAATGTTCATAAAACTACACAAACCACCCAGAATCAGTCCTTTCACCACGGAAATGAAGCGGTGTGAAGGAGCATAACAAAGATTTCATTAGCCATAGCCATGCCACCATGGAGAACACAGCATTCAAATACCATTGGGGAATATGTTTCTGCAGATAAAGGGAAGTCACCATCGCTGGAGTTGCCTAGGGAAAGCTCCTAGGGGACCATGGGATTTTAAACCTGAAAGCATCTGCATAGACAAGTGACATTTGACAGCAAGAACGGGATAGAGTCAGGTCCCAAATGTTGAGTTATGGGAGCAACCACCCTGTGGTACAATGGATCCTGGAATATGGCTAACTTTCAGTAACTTAACATGTTAAAAATTAATATCGTATATTTTTGACTGATCCACACTATTTCAAGCAGAAATTTTTGAGCCTGAGGCAGGGATTACTCAATGTGTTTAGATTGTGTGGCTTGTATAAGAAGACAGCCTGGAGGAGGTACAACACTTTTCCAAGTTTTTGTGACAATGCTAATATCAGAAGAGAGGACTTCAGATGAGAGGACTTCTGACAACCCCTGCTGTTTTGTTTGTACAGCACATGCAGAGGAATATATCTCTTTCAGCTCTGCTCAGGTGGTTGCACATCTTTCTGCCCCTGCAACGTGAGCAGAGGAAGAGCTGCCCACAGGAACCATACAGTAGCCCTTGCCTACCACCACATCCCACCTTGAGGAGACCAAAGGGGAAGATGGTGGTGCAAGAGGCACCACAAAGCATCAGGTCCAGTCTGGGCAAGGGAGAAAAAAGCAGAGAGCAAGCAAGTATAATTAAAGGGTTTTAAACCCCAAAACCAAACCAACAAACAATTAAAAAAAAGGAAAGAGGACCATTTCTGAGCTGTGGCAAATTGGCCCTGGAAAAGCAGTGCAAATGATTGGAAGAGAAGAAAAAACTACCCCCCCCAAACTGCCTCTTGTATTTAAAAATCACGTAAACACTAGATGGGTTTTAACTTCTTAATCTGCATTCTCCATCTTTACAAATACAGGTCATGCAGATAAAATGAGAAAGGTGAGAGGGGTGACAAAGGACAGCAGTGAGCATCACCAAAGTACACTCCTTTCCTGAGGAGGCAATACAGCTTTCTTATGACTGCTGTCATGCCATACCCAAAACTTGCCCAAATCACAGAGGGACTAGGGAACCTCTCCCTTTGAAAAGCACCATTGGGAGACAGCAGCATTTGGGAGCTGATGGATACAGGGCATTGCCTGTGACTTTTACTTGTTCAAACCCATTCTTACTTGGGAGCCCTTTGCTTGCTGCTGTCTGGGTAGCCAAGCAAAATGGTCTTCCTGGGCTCATTCTGCAGAGGAATGTCTCCAGGAGGAGGCTGTGGTCACAGTGCCCAGTCAGCCCTCTTTGTTCAGAGCCTTCAATGCTGATTTAACCACAAGGGAGGGGCAGCTTGCCCTGCCCCAGTGCTGTCCCCTGGGATGCTGACAGAATTGGGAGAAACCACTGGCAGGGGAGGTGCACAAGGGCTTTGATCTGCAAAGCTGAGTTTGCCAAACACCACAGAATCCTTGGCCAGGTGGCAGTTCTGGGACACACCCTGCCAGCAGCTTGGCTGAGGGCAACCATGGCCACCAGTTCCTCCCCAGCCCACCCACAGAGGGAATGATGCCTCAAATAAAGGCTGAGTTGGAGGACAGCCAGGATTTGGCCCTGCACATCATTTAAATAGGTTTCTTCAGCTATATTTAGACCTTTTAAATACTCCCATGTTTTGAGATGGCTTCCCAGAACAATGAAGTGTTCCTGTGGTCTGTATGCTCTGTCTCTCCTCCTGTCTCCATAATCGCAGCAGCTGGAAACATCGCCCAGGCAGAACAAGACAGGAACACAAGTGTTTTTAGGGAAATGGAAGCAGGACAGCAAGCCTCAGCCCTACAAATGGTTGTCTTTGAGTGCATAATTCTTAATTATATACTTAAGCAAAGCCTAGAGTAATTTAGTAAGTTAAGCATGTAATTCCCCTTTAACTGATGGGTGAGTCCCTAAAGCAAATGCTTATGTGTACACAGGGCTGCTCCCTAACTCAGCCAAGACTCACTGGGGAGCCAGAGAGGCCTTGCTCAGGTGCCACTGGGGATGCTTTAGTGAGGTACCAAACTGATGTGCACGCAAGTGGATGACAAAGCCATGCCCCAAATTTGTACCATGAACCCAAATCGCCAAGAGAGCAACTCTGGGTAAAAATAACCCACTTTTACTGGAAGAAGGGAGGTGGGGGGACAGATACAGGCTGAGGAAGGCTATCCAGTCCCATTCATACACTGCAGTGAGCAGCCCTAAAGCCTCCCCACCAACTCTGCACCTCTCTACCTGCTAGCATGGCTCCAGCAGCAGCTCCAGGGGCATCACAGAGACTGGGGGATCATGCTGCTTCCCAGCCCAGCTCCCTTCACTGGCACCTGCTTGCTGGACTCATGGCCTGGCTGCTCTCAGGGAGTCTCCATACTACTAGCATGAAATTTCCATTTCTACCTCCAGTCAAGTCATGAAGCTGGATATCAAGTGAAAATATACAAGAAAGAGGAGAAAGCCAGCACCATGGCTTAATTAATCTTATGGGTGGCTGCCATGCAGCAGGAGGAAGTGTAAACACGAGACCAAAGCCTTGGCACTCTGCAGAAACAACACACTTCTGTTGCCAGTACAGGGGAGGAGAGATTTAATACAATACACAAGGGAAGAAGTGGAGGGAGGAAGGGGGAAGGGATGAGAATTCCCTGACACTTTAGGGCATCTAAAGGAAGCTCTGTGACAACAGGGTCTGTTTAAAGGATTACAGCACTAATTGCACATCCACATTACTCAGTAAGGAAGGTCACCTAAGCCATGGATGACACCTTCACCAAAGCACAGAGAAATGCAATGAATGGCCTAGGCATGTGGCAGCCACCCTCCTCAAGCACTTGGATCCCTCATGCCTTTATGTTGCAGGGACGTACATCCAGCACTGAATAATGTGCTAAAAGCTAGTGCCAGCCACTCCTCTAATTCTCACAGCTGGTGCCCCCGTTTCCCTGCCACAGCTGAGTCAGGGGGCAGAGAGTGAACAGCTACAAGAGACCTCTAACCACTTGAGCTGCCTGCTAACAGCACCAAGGAATTTATCGACTGCAGAGGATCGTTGTTCTGGGTAGTGTGAATTAGGGTTTGTCTTCCTACCAGTGTAGGAAGGCAAAGCAAAGGTTAGGAATAAGAAGGAATTACTTCCTTTTCCTGGATGTAGCAGAGCAATGCCACAAAGTGTCTAATTACAAATGGAGACACTGACAGACTTTTTCTAGCTCCTTAGAAAGAAAGGAACACTTTCATTCAAGAGCAACATCAGTAATTTCTCCAAGGCCAATACTCAGTTCAAACTAGACAGCACAAATGCTCATTGGCATTTCAGAGGTGAACAGCAAGTAAACATTCAGAGCTGAGCAGATACCCTGCTCTCTTCCTTGTGTTAGATATGATTTTTTCATAGGCAAAATAATATATAAAAGAAAAAGGCATTGCTAGGTAGCTTCCATTAAGGCATGTAACATCACCTTGCCCGGGCTGCTGACCCTCTGGGCAGGAAACTGGGTGAACATCCCAAAGCATGTTCCATGTGCTGGGTTTTATTCCAGCTGGATACAGTTTGGAGGCTAGAATCACCTAGAAAGAGATGCATAAGGAGACAAACAGCAGAGATGCACATAAAACAGCAGAGGAAGCCACATAAAACTGAGCTGGAAGGGGGAGGAAGCGTGCAGCAGGGTCTGTCCTGGCCGGCACAAATATCGCTCAGTCAGTGTGTGACTCAGTCAATCCACCCTGAGCTTGACATTTCTCTTGGTAGGAGATGTCCTCTCCCTACTTTCTCCGCTCTAATGCACTGATGCTTTCATTTCAAAAGGTGACATGATTACAAGGAATGCTAAAAATACACATGGGCTTTCATTCCACACCCCCATCACTGGTGGAATAAAATTTCCAGCCTTCCTGTTAGCCACAGTGATTTAATCTGAAAGGCATGTGGGAGACAAGACCTTTGCTTTATTTTCATTATCTCTCCCTTTTACATGCCATCATCAACCAAGGCTCAGACTTAGGAGTCCAGTCAAGTTGTTTGGATGACCATTAGTTAGCACTCACTTAGACCAGCCAAATGGGAGAGAACCTTTCTCCTGCCCATCCCTCAGTCTTCCAGCCCTTCAGCATGATTAAAGGGTACTCTAGTCCAGTAGCATCCAAACTGTCCTTGCTATTGTCCACTTCTGCTACTCTGAGGTCCTCACAGCCCCCTCCTTGCCATAAGGCTGAGGATACAGCAGACACACAGAGCCCAGGTTCATCACAGGTGCAGCAGCCAGATGCTCCCCCAGAACACAGCTACTCCCAGGAGCTGGGCACCACAGAAGTCCTATCAGCTGCCTGACACACAGACTGGGTAAGTTGTCCTTCCTGAGGGAATAGGGCACACGGATGCATAGCTCAGGTGCTCCAAGATTCATTCCAGACCAGAGGTGAATGCCCAGTCTCTCCTGGGAGTCAGCTGAGCATTAAAAACCAAGAGGATTTAAGAAAACAAAGAGTTAATTATACAAACATTAAACTTCCCTTGCTGCAAATGCTCAATGCACTTGCAATTTTTTGGGGAAAAAAAAAAAAAAAGAAGTTAAAAATCATGCTATGGATGATATCAGACAGACTTTTTGCAGTGGAAATCTTCTGGCGGATAGGAAAGCATTTAATAAAATTACAGTTTATTCATATAACATTAGGTCACTATAAACTTCATCTAGCTTTAAATGCTTTTATGTAATGTCTGAAATACGTGGGGTCTTTTTTTTTTTTTTTTTTTTTTTTTGCTGTGGTTTGAAAGACATATCAAAATACTAAGTTATGGTAATTCCTGATTATGCATTAGGTATTCAAAATAGAAGCCTTAATTGCAAGCTGCAAATGCTATAAATGGCAGGCGATAAATCTCAACAGAGGATCAAAAAGAAAGAATACCCAGTAACACAGTTGTTTTTATCTAAAACCAGGACACATTAGTCTGGTACAAGACCTCAGTTGTTAGAGGGAAAATTTTCCCCTCAAGTGACAGATTTTATGAAATACTTCTGTATTAGGGCAATTAAGAAAATACAAACATTTCTACTCAGGATCACTGTCAGTATCCCACAACTCAGAGACTGTCATCGGTTTTACATTGTCTTTTCAAAAGAAAATGTCTTTATGTCTCTGATTTGTACAGACAAAAGCACAGGAATATTCAAAAGGTCCTTGTTTAAATACACACTCCAAAATTTTCAAAATATCATAGAAGAAAAGTGCGACTGAAAGCATTTTTTATTGTCCCCAAATTTTTGATTCTCTTAAAATGAGACATTTACTATCACACATGAGAAAAGCTTTTTGAGGTGGACATTTTGTAGCAGCACATAAGCTTCATATAACAACTTCATAGTGAAGACATCTTTATGTACAAACCCAGCACATTCACTTTATGTTGTAGTTATTGATCAAGAGATCATTTAAGCATAGAATTTGTATTAAGGGTTAAAGAATCACTTCTTTTGGAACACAGAGGCAATTTCCTTAGTAAAATCAGAAACAAAAATTCTCTCCACAAAAAAATTAAGCAGAGAGAAGATGACCTTTTGCTTCAACTGCAGGATATAAGAATTCATTACTTTAAGAGATTACTTTATTTAAAGAACTTTCACATGTGCTTGAACCAACAGAAACAGTTTTTCAGCTCCTATGAAACAAAGTCAAAAGTGACTGACTATATAACGTGTGTGTACATATACAAGTAAAAACAAATTGAGTTTCAAAATGCTCCAAAGACCTTCTGCGGGGCTGCTGCCACAAGAACGGCACAGCCTGCACCCCGCCCGCTGAACAGCCCGCTTGTCTGAGCGCTGCCAGGAGCCAGGCACCGAGCTGCAGCATCGGTGAGCCTGACAGCAACGCTGCCAGGCCCTTCCTGCACGGTATATTCCATTCCTACAGCAATGCCGTGTTCCCCCGCCACCGAGCAGTGCCTTCCCAGTGCACAGAATCACCGTTCTGCCTCCATCGCTTACCCTATCCTGCCCAAGGCTCTGCACAAAGGCAGCGGCTTGCTCAGCTCTATTTTCTGACATGGAGATATCCCCTGGCCTCGACATCAGGAGGGGCAAGCGGGCCGCAGGCTAGTGCGACAGTTCTCTATTCAGCTTCTAATGGGATAATGAAGTGCGATTTCAGGTAGTAACAGCTCCTACTCCACATCGCAGGCCTGAGGCCATGTACTCACAGAAGAAAGAAGCTATCTTGGTAAACAGATTTCACTTGGACTGAAAATCTTCAGTGTTTATTCACCGATTTGTTTTGGGAAAGCTGTTTCATTGGCTTCCCTGCCATTATTGATTCAAATACTTCTGCTAATTATTTGGAATACAGCTAAGATTTGCCCAGATGCTGCAGTTATCTGGGATTCACCTAACAAGAATCACCGACTGGTAAATGAGGCTCTTCCATTAGAGAGCTCGTCGGATTACTTACACTGGAGCTCACTGCCATGTATAGAAATGAGGGCTTTCCAATCCCCTAAGGAGAGCTCAAGTACTCCTAGGTCTGCTCAAAGCTCTTCAAAGAGACGGAGATTGCCTTCAAATTAACCATGGCTTATTATTTGTTTCTACCTTTTCCTTTTTTAGTAACAAACCAGTCATCATTATTAATCATGACTGTTTTGAGTGAATCTAATTGCAGTGTTCCCTAAAGCATAGCAACATTCCCTCCACACCCAGCCAACCAAAATAGAAAAATCACATCCCAAAAATAGCAGCAAGAGACAGTGAACAAAACCTGGCCTCCCACAATTTGTGTCATTAGACCAGACAGATCTTTGAGACAAAATCAGCTGAGAGACTAACACTCTGGAAGATATTGCAGCCTTCCTATAAAAGCCAGCCAGAGGGGTTTTGCAGCAGAAACCCCCTACATCTCTGTCTATGCAAAGAGCTGGCTGGTGCTGCCCCAGAAAGTGGCTTTGGAGGTCACATGGCCAGCCCTCCCTAGGTGAAAGGCAAATTCACAGCATCCTACATGCACCTCCTCTACAAAGGACAGCTGCAGAGACAAAGGTGGAGTTTCTAAGTGATCTCTGCTGACACAAAGACTGGAAGATATCCTATAGTTACTGTGTTTGATGTAGGAATGCTGGAGAGAAATGCCTTTAATTGAATTACACACAAAGTTCCACTATATCATTTTATGGTCTCTTCTAGAGATAATATATATTATTTCTGATTCCACAAGCGAGTTGGGGAAAAACACAAAACAAAACAAACCACCCAGATCAAGTTAATAGGTCTATGTATAAAAGCCAGGATTAGATAAGGTTTTCAGGCACTAAGTCTGGCTGGCAATTACTGTGTTCCTTGTGGATACATAGCTCTGGATTTAGGAAGTCAACAAACCTAGACAGATACAAACATATTATCACAGCATTTTAAGGTCTTCCTACATAAGAGATGTTTTTGCCTGGCCCCAGAACCCCATTGAAGCAAGGGTGAAAAGCTCCCAAAGGACTTACCCGTGGTTATCTTCCAAATATGCCAGGGTTATATATCCTTAAAGCATTAAAGCAACCTTTAAAAAGTAAAGAATTTGCTGTTACAAATAAGTATTTTTAGTGGCTTTTAACAAAAGGAAGTCAAGCTACATTACAATTTCTCCCACTCTAGAACACTGAGACCCACCTGCCTTTTGAAACAGAAGTAATTCAGGGCAATGCATTTCAGCTGTACTTGCAAGGCCTGTTAAACGGGACTTGACTTCTAAAAGCTGCCAGGTCTCTTAAAGAGCAGGAATGATAGCAGTTACAGATGGGTAAAAGTTAGGAGGTCACTGAGCCCAGCCTGCTGCCAGGCCAGGTGGAGTCCCCAAAGACAGTACAAGCCAAGACTCCAACTGATACTACAATTGATCTCAGCCAAAAGGTTAAGAAGAGATGATGGGGAGGGAGCTGAGGACAAAAGTGACTTACAGCTATCTCTATGTCCTCTGCAGAGGAGATGCAGGCAAACGTCTCTGGAATAATATTTAGAATTTATCATGTTAAGCAGATGGTATTTGACTTGCTGCTCTTAATACATAATCCTGAAAGGTCTGTTGCAGTTATCTACTGTAATAATGCTGCTTTGCATGTTACAAGAAAACTGAAGCAGCATCAATAAAGTAGTCTCACAGGGCCAGTTTGCTGACACTCTGTTTGTGCCCTGATGTACACAAGGTTATCTTTAATGGCAAAAAGGTGGTTTTTTTTATTGCTCCCTGATGACTTAGAGGAGGCTGTGGATCCTCTGACCTTATTGCCCATACAACATGAGCTTTGGCTGAAGGATGATCTAAGAAAAACTTTACTTCTGAAGTCAGAAAGATAGATTTCCTTATGTCATCCAGCAGACAGGACTGCATTCAGTCTGGCCTATAATATGACTTACCCTTGTCCATGCCATGATTTTCCAGATTTTGTCAGAAAGGTAGCTTACATACCATAGCCTCTGTACTAGGGAATGCTGGGATTGCAATTTCTATCTAAACACCAGTGTGAGACACTAAGATATTTATTGATCATTGTAATAAGAATTTACTGAGAGTATCTTTTTTTAAGCTGTCAAGAAACATATCAAATTTTCAAGCGAAAGAAGAAATAATTTTAATTTCTTTTAAATAGCAGTATCAGAGCTGCCCAAATTTTCAAACTCATTCAGAGCTAGTAATCCTCTTACCAGAGAGTCAAGGGAGACACACCAAAAGCACTTGCAGAGGTACACAGGCCTTTGCTGTTTTTGCAAGCACTCATCCCAAAGTTTGGTCTTAATATCCATATAAGCCAAACAAGGAGACTTCTTGGGATCCAGCTCACCCAAACCAAGACTTATGGCAAAGTGATCAAAACTCACCACTCAGTGCTTCCCAAAATCAGTGGAAGGGGGAAAGCAGAGCACAGTTCAACACCCATCCTGGCAGACACCCCTGAATGAGACGATCACTGCACGTGACGATGTAAGTGTTTGCACAGACACCTGACTTCTTTGAAGCTACACCATGTCAGTGAGAAAATGAAGTCTCTTCTGTGTAACCTGGGCAGGCAATCACTGCACAGAGCCAGCTCCTGCTAAGGCAACCATCCTCATCCCTCAGAGGTGATCCCTGCAAGCCTCCACCTTGGCAGGGCATTGATGGTGAGAAGGGACACTAATCTCCAGCCCTCCACTGTGTGTATACAGAGAGGAAAATACATTCTTTGGGGCTGCCTAAATATGTGAGTTTCTATCTACACATATATTTGATATATAATGCAGACCCTCTAAAGAACAGCTTTACAGTCATATGACAACCCATAAAAGACTTTAAGATATTATGTATTTTCCAAATTTTGGATCTTCTGCTACACACCTTATGCAAAGAAAGCAGAGCTGTGAATCCTCCAAGGGCAAAAGAACAAGGCACAGAGACAGCTTCATTGACTGCTGCAGCAGTTCCTAGATCATGGCATCTCCAGGCAGAGAGCACAGAACTAACACCTGTTCTTCTCCTAGTTTCTTGGTACTACCTGAACACACAGAAAGGGAAACAGATAAAGACTGTATGGAGTATGTGGCTGTTAAAGTCGATAGTGCACACCAGAGACAGAACTTTTAAGATCATGAACAGTATGTGTGAGAAAAATGGACCTGTCAGGTAACACTGCACAACCCTGTGTAGCTTCAAGGGACAAAGACTGCTCAATTTTTAATTTCTGTTGTGAATAATTCATTACAGGGCTAAGAAATCTTCTTGAATAGATGAAAGAAAGGAGATAAAGGTCTTCTTCTCCTATTCATATTCCAAATCACTGCCCAGCCAACTGGGTCTGTCCATACAAAGTACAAGTTTCCATATCCAGCTTTTTCTTGCAAAGTCAGAAACTTCAGCCCACTTAAAAATGGATATGTTCTACGCTGGTCCTGGAAGATACAGTAAAATTCAAACATTCAAAGAAATATTTAAGACGTTTTAATTTCTGATTATTTAAAATATAGGGGGTTTCACATTAACGGAAACATATTGTGAATATCCCTAGTGTTTCTCTGCAATCACTTCTCTAAGCCAAGTTGCAAAACAATATCTGTCATAACTCTTTTTTTAAATCTTCCCCAAAAACCCATATCAGGGCTAGGGTGAACTTTTAAAAGTCTGATCAAACTCTATTCAAGTTTATTTTGATTTAAGGAATGATAAAAACAAAACCTACCAAATTTTTGCTATTATTCCAGCATAGACATTTAGGGTGTTTCTACTTCACAGGGAGCACTCAGCACAAAAGACCTGTTATAGGGAATGTGCACTCTCAGATTTTTGTGCTGAAAATATGTGTTTATCTTTAATCACATCTTTAATCATGTCTTTAATTGCATCTGAGTTGGGATGTTTGCAAGGCAAAAGAGCATCTGTGGTGGTGGGGGATAACCAAGTAATGCTGAGAAATGAGTCCTGAACTGTATGGACTGTAGACACTTCAAATACACATGAACATGAGTTGGACTCACGTATTTCCATCTTTGATTGCCAATTTGTTGCTAGACAGGTAACTCAAAATTATGGAATCCCTGTACCAAGCATGTAAGCAGCAGTGATGCCTTTTTTTACACTGGGAAAAAAATCTTGGGTTTCTGCTTAATGTATCATGACATATGAGCACGCTGTTTGAATATCTAAATGTGACATAATTTAACAGGAACTGAACAAATAAATTTAGGCTGTGAAATTAGCAAAAGCAGGAAGGAAAAGCAACTAGTTTTCGAAGAAACTTCATCCGTTGGTGTAAAACTTACACTGTCATTACCTGGCATAGCAGGATACTGAATGCAATATGGGGGTAGGTCTTTTCTTACGAGTTACTGAGCACTGAATTGCTCTGTTAAATTGCAAGAGTGCCACTTTCTGAATGCAGGTGTGCACACCTGGTGGGGAGAAGGCTGCCACACCCAGCCACAGGGGTGTGCAGTCACATCCTTGTCAGTAAAGAGCATCAGCACTCACCAGCTAACAGAGGAACTGACTGGTGAACCCTGAAAGATCTTTTACAACTTTTTTTTTAATCCGATTGATTGACATTTTGCAATCTGTTCATTGAGAAAGACCTATTTTTGATGGATTTACTCTTACTGAGAGCACTTTCTGTGAAAAGTTTTGAAAACTGTTGAAGCATTTTGTGCTGTCAATCTTTTAAGTCAAAACTACATTTTTTAGATCAGTGGTGGTTTTTCATTTCCAGAGTTAAGGTACCTGACAAAGAAGAGTCAACAATGGAACAACAGGAAAAACAAAACAAAACATTGTACTTCACCCAAATAAAAGTATTTCTAAAACGATTAACTTGCAAAATATTATACCTGACTTTTCATTTGGACCTGAGTATTTTTTGCGCTCAGACATTTTTCCTGAGACAAAAATAATTTTCCTTTCTATTCTATCCAGAGGGACCAGTCATAAGAAAAAAAATACTGTTTTCTATTACTATTTTTGTCCCTAAGCGTTTTTGCTTTCTGTATTTCTTTTTTTCTTTTTTTTCCCCCTACTTTCCTTCCTTTCCTTTCTTAAAATGCCCTATCTACTAAAAAGCAGAACAAAATTGAGTCTGGAACCCAGGATTCTTTGCTCTTGCTCTTCTCTTTTCCTGTGTTTATTCAGAAGGAGTAAGAAAAGAGCTATATTAAGCTGAAATTTTATTCTGCTGTTCTCTGTTGAACAAAAGATAGTCCACTAAAGCCACTAAATCACAGATAACTCTTCTCTGGGCAACATTATTAGGAACTGACAGCTGGAGATAGATGAAGATCTCATCTTTTAAAGAAAAAAGTACATTTAATTTCCTTTGTACATAAAATAGAGAGCACAGCATTGTGTATCTGAAGATAAAAAGAGATCTCAGTGTATGCTGGGTGCCATCCTTACAGAGATATAATACTGGTCTGTGTTCTGAGCTTACGTTGAGCTTTAAATTCAAGTTCATTTAGAAACAACTATTCTTCAATTCATGGTAGACAGTGAACTTTAAAAAAAAAAGAGGGTGACATTTTACAGCGAATTCCATTAGAAAAGAGCAGCTCAGAGAATGACTTGTTACCTTTTGGGAGGAACACTGGAAGACAGGACAGAAAGAGGAGGGAGAATGGATCTGTAAGGCAGAGAGATGGGTGTGCCCCTGGTCCTCTAGGGATCATCCTGGGAGCCATCAGGCCTCCTTGAGGTTGATACCATAATGGATTTGATACTGAACACACACAATGGAGTTGGTATTGAACATCAAAGATCCCATCAGCTACCTTGAAACAGACATGCTAAAAAGCTATAGTCATTTTTTCCACCAGCTGAGGCACATCATGCCAGGCTCCAAATATGCTAGGTTAAAGGGCATTAAATTCTTCCACAGAGGCACTGGCAATGTATTAATATGTCCTTATTTCTGGGGGACTTTTTTAATGTGATTTTTTTTTTCCTTTCTCAAGGAACCTGTGACTATGACACATACACTATTCACATTTGCTATGTATAAGCATATTTTGTATGTCCTTTCTCCAGCACTACCACCTGCTGCTTTGGTTGCATTTGATTTTATCATGTCCCAAGCAGCATGGAAACAGTGAGGGTGAAACCTTGTTTGCCTGTGTTAAACAAGACAGTTACACATGCAACTAAAACACATGTTTAACAAGAAAATATGGTCAGTCTGATTCCAGTGGTATGAAAGATTGCTTTTGGCTCCTGGGAAGTACAAATTTTAAGAAATACATCTGTATGGAGCTTTTGTTTCTAAGTCTAAAGACTATTTGTGTGTTGGCTGAGTCTGGTTGCAAGCCCTTGTAAGGAATGAAGGCCTAACACTAAGCAATTACCTTCCTTTGATTAAAGGCTTCTACTTTGCTAGTCTAAAATAAGAATGGAAATTTTTTATGAACCTTATTCCACTGAAGGATGAAAGGTGGTTTTCCATTGAAAACACTGGCAATAAGCAGCCCTTCTAACCATAAAAGCTTTAAGGAAAATTCTTTGACCATTTTCATGTAAAAATAGTTATTCTCCTTTCCTAAGACTTCAAATCATGCCCTTCTTTCTTTATTTATTTTTAAATCTTTTTTTTTTCAAGTGGGCATAGTTAATGGCAAAGGATAATATTAGGCTTTCCCAATTTTTTTTTTTGCATAAATAACTGCCTCTAGAAAATACAGAATATAAAATGAAACTTGCCCTGGATTCAAGCTGGAAATGCAAACATAGCAAGTCAGAGCACATGCAAGATCATCAAGAAGTACAAGGGTCTGTGTAGTTATTTCACACAGTGAAAACTACTGTTTTGAGTTTCACCTATACACAGGCAAGCACAGTGAAACTCAAAGTGTCCATGTAAAACATCCAATGAACACTGACCTTCAAATTTCTCTAAACTGCTGCTTCTCTGTGAAGAAATGGATTTCTTCCTCTGCTTTTTGGGACTGGTCCCCAGCTGATGATGGGATAGACTTAAGTTGCTTTTCAGAAGCATTCTATATTCTGATCTAAAACTCTCATCACTCATGTCTTATCTTTTTTGAGTACTGGACCCATTTTCAAGACCTTGGAAGATCACTATGAGCAAGATTGCTCTCTGCATTCTGATTCTGTAAGTTTTTAACATCCAACTGCTCCTCCAGATGTATTTAGGGACTTTGAAATTCAACTGCTGTGCTATTCAGTAGCTTTGAAAACTTTTTTGCACCACAGTAGCTACAGCTTTTACTGAGGCTCTCCATCTGTTCCAGCTGAACTGAGATGTTGAGCATTTTGGGTCACCCATGCATCTGCACATTCCAGGTGCTGTAGGAAAACAACACTCAGTAAGCAGGATCCACTGGGCAGATCTCACACAGAGGTCTGGGCAGAATTTTGAGCTGCAGACAGCTGCCACTGGGAACCATCCAGGCAGACACCCATGTATCTATGGTGCGATGCTGACCTCTCCCTGTCCCTGTAGACAGCTGCCCCAGATTTCTTCCAATTCTTTGTCCTGCTGCTTTTTTTTTGTTAAGGAAGATTCCAAAGACCAACCTTGCTACAGTTTCTTTGAGAGATTAACACCTTCTCCTCTACTGTCAGAACAGAAATTTTGAAACTGATTTTTCAGCCCATATACACACAGACACCTAGCCAGGCCTACTTCTTTTATTTCTAATTTCAGCAACACTGATCAGAAGACCTAGCTTCTTCAGACCTCTCTTTTACCTTTGTAATACTGAACACCTCTCACTAAAGTGCTTCCATGCTCCTCAGACCTGCGTATGCCAGTTACCAAAGAGGATGCAAAAATGTCAATCAGTGTCTCAGACTGACAATTGTACTTAATTACCTCTGACCCCCTCCACTCACAGATGTTTCGAATTATGATTCAGGAGCTGAACAAAGTTGTCTTCAGGAGCCTTAGAGTTAACTAGAAGTGTGCTAACTGGCTTTCAAAAGCATAGTTCAAATAAGCAGTCAAACTGAGCATGAATTCTGAACTAATTGGTTTGCCTCTCCTGCTACTGTTATGAACTATAATTCTCCACATTTCTGGAGTGCCTTCTACTCTAGGTTGCATGACAACTTAAGAGACTTAATTGACTCTCAACACACCTTTCAAAAGTATTACATCCAACTCAATGGGTAAGAAAAGCACAGATACAGGCTGTCTTCTAAAATGGAAGTTGAAGAGAAGGGCAAATGGAAAACTTCCAACTGCATATAATTTTTTCTCAGGGATGCTAAGATAAATCCATTACTTTCCAGAGAGGCCATCTCAAAGATAGTTACAAATATGCCCTCAGAAATGACAGGATTTAGTGCCTAAGAAAAAGGGAAAGGTGGGGGGACCCCACAACCAAGATTGGGTCCCAACTTAGGACATAAGAAATTGCTCCATCTAAGTAATTATTTACAACTACATTCAAAACCTGCTGAAATAGGATGACCATTCCCAAAACAGTCCTTGCAGAATATCAAATTACTAAAAATACACAGGATATTTCAGTGAGTGCTTTGTTCATCATGAAAGCTGATAAGCTTAAGAGCTTCATGCAAGAGAAATATCTTTGCTTCTTCCCCTGGGGGAAGGGGCTGCTTCTCCTACACATGCTGTTCTTAGAAAGCCATGTGTTTATTTCAGGAGCAGCGCTGGTCCATATTGTGAGCCATCGCGTGAGCCTGGGAGCTGAGCACGCCTCTCCATATGCAAAGCAATGGCAGCTTCCCATCTCCTTCAATCAAAGCAGGGAAAAGGAAATGTGCATCCTCTCAAAAAGGCAGTGAATTTGCACAGTCCAGGCCAGTGGGGAATGTAAAGATTTCCAATGGTCCAGCTCTCACTCTAACAGTAGCAGTGATGCAGCAAGAGTCCTAACTGTGAGAACACTATCAGTGTAGCCAAAGCTCTGATGTCCTTTGAATGATCAATCTTGCAGTGGAACTGCATCTGAACTTGAATTTAAGGGTTGAAAAAGTGCTTAGCAAGTTATGCAGTATTAATTACTCCTTATTTGTTATATTCATATTTTATTTGCCTAATGACAAAACAAACCAATTTCCTCCTTATCTAAGTCTAGCACAACTTACTGCCTCTGTATTCTAGATTTTCACTGGTTTCCCTATAGCATTTATTATTACCTACTCTTGCATTGTTCCTCTTATTCCTCTCCTGGGTGGTTTAATTTTTCATACTTTGATTTAGAAGCAGAGATATCTATGATATTTAACAGGGAAATACACAAATACACAGCACCAGCTTTGTTCCAGATTTCATCCACCACTTTCTGATGGTTTTCACAACTCTATCAAAAGGAAACATGCACAAAACATGCCTAAGATATTTCATGTGATGCTTTATGAATTTCTTTATAACTCCCTAGAAGTCAATGTTAATTCTTCCACCTGAGTGAAAGACTGGGCCTCACCACTGACAGTCTAAAGAAAATGAAGTGCTGAGAGAGGATCTACATGAGGGCAAGGAAGTTACCCTAAAAAAGTGTCCAAAAGGACATTCAGATTACATTTGGCACATCCTGCAGAGGGGAGTAAGGCCCCACCTTTTCCAAAGACAGTTCCAAAAGGATTTACATATAGGTGTCACTGAGAGTTTTGAAACAAGAATCTGCTGTTAATGTTCACTCTACTGCTCCATTCCTCTGATGAGGAGTTTCACAAGACTGTTGCAACACCTTATCAAAAGTGTCATTTCATTTGAAAAATTGAATAGATGCTTCTTCATTGAACTCTCTCTGCAGAAGGGTCCTGAATGTTAGCACAACGTCCTCTAACAGCAAATATTAAACATACAAAGACAAATATAAAAAGACAAGCATTTCAGAAGAATTGATTGGAACATAAAACATTTCTATGCACATTCACAAATATATATGTAATAATACAGCTAAGGAGTTTTGCCACCATGTAGTGGTTCAAGAAGATTCTGCTACAATATTTACTCACAGAGAAGCAGCACAGCTCTTGGTGAGGAAGAGTTCTTCCAATTTAAACTGCAAGGTTCCAGTGCAGAGGTCCAGCCTGCATGAAGGTATTGATAAACTAATCACAGAAATTTAACCACTGCTAAACAAATGTTATTTGACCAATTATCAGCTGATACTCAGTACACGCCTTTATGCAGTCCCTGGAAATGAAACACTAGAGTATTATTTAGCCAAATTGGACTCATTGTTCTGAACAGCTCATATGCCTGTGGAGTCCCTTCCAAGCTAAAGAGCCTGAAGTCATGCAGGGGCTCCCTGAAGCAGCACTTATCTGGTCACACACATCCAGATGACAGCACTGTTGTTCTCATTAGGATGACAACTTCTGGTACTGACAAGTGACTCTTGAAATGTTATTCCTTGCTGAAGGAGTTTTGAATGTTAGAGATTGAAAAAACAATGGTATATTCTCAGTAGAATAATCAGCTTTTTTTAATTGAAAATTCACATATACAGCCTGTGGTACACAAATGGATGCAAACAAAGAGCTTCATATAATACAGTGCCTTTTGGACTGATCTCACTGTAACTTATATATACACCAGCTGAATTGTTCACTACAAATGTTCCCATGTCTGTTCCTGACACTGGATTAAAAATTAAGACAGTCCAGCCTGAGACTTTTTTTTTTCCAGAGGCACCCAAGGAGGTTGCTCAGTCACTCTGTCTTGAGACGGAGAGCCTCCCGCCGCTGTTTCTGAACCGCCCTGGAATCTTCCCACGGACTGGGTCCTCTGATGTTCTCCCAGTTATCCAAGGTAGATTTTTCCAGCTTCTGCAGACAAACAGCAAAAATAACAGGGTCACCTTGATGGATCCACGATTTAAAGTATATATTATTCCAAACTGATTTCTTTTATCACAAGAAACTCAGCATCACCATTGGGTTGATGAGCATTCATCTACCCTGCATGAGAAGTTTAACAAGAAGGAAAAAAACCTAGTAATTATTCATATAGCTACATAGATGACCAAGAGAGACATTAGTGCATCTGCTTGTCAGCAGGTAAGTAACATTTAAGGACAGGAAGCACTGCAGCATCTGAACAAGACTGAAGATACCTTATATTCACGTTGTCTCCTCTCACCTTGTTTTCCAGATCTGTGCTCCAACTGCAAGTCTGCCAAGCACTGAAGTAGTAGGAGTGACAAGCATTGGTATAGCTCAAACAGAAGGATTAGTAATTAGTGAGCTGAAGTATCCTGTCAGCAAAAATACAAAGCATGCTGGAAAAGATTAATTATCTAGCACAAAGAGAGACAGCAACAGTGGAAACCCCTTCAATCCATGTGGTTTTAACCTGAGAGAGGTATGCAATGCTTTCTGCTGACTAGTTTCCCATGGCTCCCAGCCACCACAGACAGGCCTCTTCACTAAGTCATACATGAGATATGAGATACCTGAACTGTCAGGTATTGAAAAACTAGATTTAATTACCTTCTTGCCTACTCCTATAATCCCCTCACAACTACCAATGACTTAGAGGTAACAAAAATGAAGAATAGGTGCCCTTCTGACCTCACCTACCATGTGCTGCAGTCAAAGAACACAAGTATTGCATCCTCACAGTCCTATTGGCAGAGGCATAGCTGTCCCTTCCCAGGACACAGACCTCAAGTCTCACATGTCAACTGTGGAACAGCACATTTGGCATGATGGGGAGACTGAAGAGAGAGTCTGCACCACTGCCAGAATCAGCACTGTCCTACACACTACTAACCAGGGCAACACTGCATTCCAGTAATGAATGATACGTACTGCAGGGGAACTTAAACCTCATCTGTGATCAAGGCCTCATCTCAGCAAATGCTGTAAAAATACACCAGAAAATACTCAATCCTACCCTGAGCCTGTGGCCTAATTTGTCTACTATCAATCATTCAAATAAATGGCAAACACTCAGGGACTTGAATAATAGTTGCAGAAAAAATCAACAGCTATAACAGAATAGGCCTGCTGCTATTAGTTCATGTTATGTAAAAGTTTCCTGACACTTCTACGATTTAGAAAATTGCAATGAGGTTAGTCAGATATCAAAAGAAATTAGGCAACACTCTACAGAAGATATATGAGAGCACATGCACAAACATGGCAGACTTTCACAACATAGGAGCAACTGAATTTTTGGTACAGTAGAGTTGGCATAGGTCTTTCTGAAGGATTGTCTTTACTACTTTATACATCTTATGCTTAGCTGGTACTTCATTTCAACCAGAAGGGATCTGAGCTGACATGGAAGGAAAGAAGAGGAAAGGCACTCATCATCCCACACAACATACCCTCTGATTGCATATTCAGAATTTAACATGGGATTCTAATGGAAGCTTCAAGGAAACTACACTTAAAATAACCTTGTGCTTTAACAGAAGGGATGCATGCTGATTTAATTCAACACAAAGGTATCACACACCTGTGAGAATCTTAACTATTCCAAAGTTGTTTGTCTCCTGAAGCCTGAATATAACAACTTTTAAAATAAGTACAACAAAACTTGTGGTATCTAAAGATAGGCTACATAAAGAAGTCTATCAAAAGAGACATGCGTACTGAAGATCTTTACCAAAAGTTCATATTAATTTGTCCCTGAAACTTTACAAAGGCTTTACAGAGAGGAGCTTTGTCAAAAACAGGATGCATTTCAAAACTATAGTATCCAAACAAACCAGTACCAGAAAGTATCTTGGCAGGTTTCCAATAGAAATCATAAAGGTACCTAGAAAACACACTGGGATGCACTGACAGAATAAAACAACCAAGGGTTATGTGCAGTGAATGGCATTGCCTGAGATGACAAATAAGATCTACTGATCAATTAAAATATAAAGAAACAAAGCTTCTAATGCATACATAGGAACATTATTTTTTTATTATCATTATATTTTCAGACATCATTAATATTTTGTGTCACATATAAACACTTTGTAGCATCTTACTGCAATTCAAGAAGAAAGCACCTTCCTTACCTCCATGGTACAGCATCTGCAAAAATTTAGTTTATGGGATAGTTATCAGTCATCAGAAGGCAGAATGATTCGACATTCCAGCTCTCTGAACTGATGCTATCCAATTTTGGAGTAACAGAGCACGCCTGTTGCATGTGGATAAACAGAAGGAGTATTGCCACTGAAAGGGGATGTGAAAATCTGTTCTGCAATGCTTTCCTGTTGAATAGTTCTTTTCATGTAAATTTTGTGCTGGTTCTGGATGGGGTAGAGTTAAATGTTTTTATAGTAGCAAGTACAGGGATATATTTTGCATTTGTGTTGAAAACAGTGCTAGTAACACTGGGATGTTTTCATTACTGCTGAGCAGCTCACACAGTGCCAAGGCTGTCTCTGCTTCTCACTCCACCCCACCTGCCAGTGAGCTGAGGGTGGACAGGAGGGGACAGCGCTGGGGCAGGTAACCCAATGGACCACAGGGATATCCCACACCATATGGCACCATGGCCAGCATGTAAAGCTGGGGAAAGAAGGAGGAACAGGGGGACATTCAGAGAGATGGAGTTTGTCTTTCAGAGCAACCTTTACATGTGATGGAGCCCTGCTCTCCTGGGACTGGCTGAACACCTGCTACCCACGGGAATTGGTAAATTAATTCCTTGTTTTGTTTTGCTTACACCAGCACCTTACGCTTTTGCTGTTATCTGTCCTTATCTCAATCTGAGTTTCCTCACTTTTACCCTTCTAGATCTCTCCCCCATCCCATCATGGGGAGTGAGTGGCTGTGTGGGGCTTGGCTGTTGGGGTTAAACCAGGACAGTGCCTCACATACATCTGATTAAAACCCTACCCTTTTTGCCTGGTCACTGACACGAAAATTATCACAACAGAATCATCCCATAATAAATAGCTACATTAGATGAAGGCTAAAGACATGCACATAGCTACATTTGAAATTCATCTTGGTGATGAAAATAAGGCCAGATTGACAGGCCTATTAATTAAGTGCCGCACAAACTGCAAAAATTACACAGCTCCTTCAGACTGCCTGAGCTGTACAGTGAGAATTCAGACAAGCAGCTAGTTCTGCTCTCAGATGAAGCTGAACTCAACATCTCTCATTCTGTCTGGCTAGGTCTTCTTAATTTCATTTTTTTTTTTTTTTTTCATTTTAGCCACTTGGACTCTGCCTACCTAACTTTATGAAGACATCACATCACATGTTAAACTACTTCCAGCTTCAACTAAACTGATGTTCATATGAACTGGAAGGTTAAAAACCAAAAGACTTCTTTTCCCCAATTCAAATGTACTAAACACTCAGTCACTGGAGACTACAATGAAATGTAATCAGATCAGATCAGCAGTACTTTTCCTGCTTGTCTCAAATAGCCCAAAGGATATTGAAAATTAGCTGTTTAAAGTAAGATCAGTATAGTCCATTAAATCTACTGATTCACTCCCTAAATCAGCTAAACTACCTCTTAAGAGTACAGGACTGACAGAAGCTGTAAATTCAAGGAAAAAAATGCAGTTATTCAGACAGGCACAGTGAAAAAGAAAAATATGTTCAACTGTTTTCCACACTTGACTTTTAAGACTTGTTTAACAGCTTGACTGGTGCAAAGGTACCAAAAATGACATAAAAAGATCTTCACTTCTTAATTGCTTGTTCAAATGCCTGGCTTAACTAGAAGCTATAAGCCTCTGTCAGCATTAAAATAAAATCTTAAAAAGAGTTTGAATTCTACTCTTGCAGGATAGCCTTCATGCCACAATACACAAACTGAAGTCTGCAGAAATTCATTTAGAGCTATTAGTGTTCAGGCTGAGTGAATTCAAGGTGGCCGCTTGCAAAAAATGTTTGGCTTTAGTCTCAGTTTCTCTCATGTGAAAGGAGGGATAAGAGAATCCTGTTTACTTTACAGCTTGATGAAATAAATACTGTGCTGAACACCACAGAAAGAAATAGCTCTGATACACAGAGACAATTATTTCCCATCATTATAGTAAGCAAACCCATTTGCAGACAAAAGATGAGCCAGGGAAAAATATCCTCATGGTTGTAAGAAGCAGTGAAAGGATTAAACCAACCAAAGAGTCTGTTTTTTAAAGGCATTAAAAAAGCTTGAAGAGACAAAAGGTATATTGAGGAACTCTATAATGATACATAAACGAAGAGGTACAGAATTACAACTAACATTGAATCTGCTGTCTTATGCATGACTGAAAATCTTAACTTCATCATAGCACTGATATGGCTTTAGTGGGTTTTTTTAATAACTCCTTCCCAGAGCCATCTTTCTGACATCTCATTTTCTTAATATAACTGGGTGTTACTCTGCCTAGGAAGTCACAGAATTTAATATCTGCAATTAGTGATTTAATAATCTAGGATTTAATAGCCCATGGTTAGTGATTGAATCCTCAGTATGGAAAGAAGTATTTTTTCCAATTAAGTAATGTTTATTTTTTATTATATTAGTAAACAAGCAAGTTAGTAAGCAGCAAACTATGGCCAGAATAAGATTGGTTTTTATTAATTAAGGGAAGAATTGCTGGGGGGTGAAGGGGGACTGGCATGTAAGCATCCAGAGAGCTTTTTCTCCTTTTGGCTTTGCTGAAGACTGGCAAAAACCAATAAAGGCTTTGTTGCTTAATTCAGTGGGATCCAATAGCATTCATCTATGGCACAATTAATTAACCTACAATGAACTGGTTTAAGAGACTCTTTCCCCATGTGTTATTTTCCTTTTAATTATGCCAATTCAACAATGTAGGGCTGTGCTCCAACCAGAAAAAAACAAATTTGTTTAGGAAAATAAATTCATACTGCTTATGAACAAATCTTATATGAGCAAAGGACTACGCAAACACTTGAACTGGCTGAAGGAAACATTGCATGGAGAGAGAAGAAAAACATCTTTGTGTTATTATTCACAGAAGATGTGTATTGAGAAACTGCACCACCAGTTTGTCTGTGCAACCTTTTCCCCATGAAAAGCATGCAAAGAGAACTTGCCCCCATCTCAGAGGTGTCACAGAGCTTAATTTATGTTCACAGAGTACTGTCATAGTTTTATGTGAAGGTGTTATAGTGATACAAAGTGCTCAGCAAACTAAACAATTACATCACTCAGTTAAAACTACATGATTACACATGTAGAATTATTAACATAAGAGAAAATAACTCGAGACAGACTTCCATCAGGAATTAGGCTTGCCATGATTTCCTCCTAATTTACAAGCAGTTTTTCTTCTTAAAATTCAGAATCTCCTAAAAATCAAAATAAATCTCAGAGGATAATCCATTGCCATTTATGCATTACACCTGCAGATCACCCAAGATGAACTTCTCAGTCCAAAAGACTCACAAGCTTTATGATAAAGTCTAGAGAATGTGTGCAAGAGCCATTTGCTTTCAGTGTATCTTCTTTTCCTAAGCAAAAGTGAAACTCAGAAAGGTCCAACATAAATAATAGCATGAGTGCAGTAGTACAACTTCAAGATCAAACACCCAAATTCAGCAAATACCACTTTTAATTAAGCAGTTAAGGACATTTAGGATAGTTTTCATTTCTCTCATATAGAAAAGTTTTATCAAACTATGGTTATTTTGCTCCAGAAAGAGAGGTGCTGCTTACTAAGATTTATCCCTAAATTCACTGCTTGGGAGATCTAACCAAGTCAACAGGACCGAGGAATTTCCCAAATCTGACTGCATGGTCTTGCTACATTTGTACCATACAAAACTCTGTAAGGGATGTCCTCGTTATTGCAGCACAAGCCTCTAAAATAAGAGCAGCCAGGGACAGACTCCTGGGATGTTTGCAGCATATTTTTCAACTAAATAAAGGTGAACTTGTTTGAAGGGGATGTGTGATCTTTAACAGTGCAGGAGACCAGTAAGAGTGAAAAATGATAGTTCTGTTGCTGCTAAGAAGAGCACAGAGATTTCTCCAGCCTGTCCCTATCTGGAGACCAGAAGGCCCTCCTGACACCACAGAAATGGTTCATTTTAAACAACTTTCTAAGACTATGAATACTTGGAAGTGTGGACAATTTTTTTACCTTCTGTATATAAAATCTGGCACAATCTGTCCTTCTAATAAAGATTAAAAGATACTCTAATAAAAAAAGGATAAGGTGTACCAGGATAGAAAAATACGAGACCCATGAGTCACACATGGTGTTTTTCCTTCTGAAGAAATATGAAAAACAAGGTTTCTTATGTGAGAGAGAAAAGCTGCAAGGAGTACCACAGGAAAGGACTAAACAACAACAAATGATCAGTTACCACCATGAAACTACTAACAGAAGTGTGTGGGCGTAAGAAACAACTAGAGAAGGTTTACAACAACAGTGTCAAACTTAAATCCAGGCCATTAAGTAACTACTTTAAAGAAACCACACTGCTTCAAATCAGCAGCCAACCTTACCAAGTGCTGACCCTTCTGAATTGGTGGGCTCAATCTCCTGCCTCTCACATGCTCCCCCTCTACCCTGGTCTCAGTTGGTTCAGGTAACATTCACACAGTTAGTGTAGATTAGGACTTCTGCTTCTCATCTACACTTCCCTGTTGATTTTCCACTCACTTCTCTTCCAGAACTTGCTTACCAATTTATATGCTGAAACAGTTTCTCTGTTGAGAAACTATGTTTTGGGCTAAATATTAACAGGGCAAATTCAAATCTTTCAGCCATAAATAGTTTTTCAGTAACATCAATGGCTATTGTTTGATTTGTACTGTCGGGCAATTTCTCATAGTGAAAAAAAAATCCTGTTTCTTCTCTGTGGCTAACATCCCCTTTCTAATTGATGAGGACAGTAATAGGAGTGCTATTCCCGTACTGTACTGCCAGTAACAGTAAAGTTACTTCTCAGCTGAACGTACAGTTCACAAATAATATGTGAATAACTCTACCTTTCATTCTATCAGAACCAATAGGTCTTCAAACCAAATTAGAAAGACCCCTGTCTCAGAAACATCAAGGCACCTTTTTAAATTTTTACAAGCATGAAGATGAAGTTGTAGAAGGTAAGGTCTGGAGTCTTTCTATAGCTGGAAGGTATTTTGGTTTTGAACTGCATTGTGCTTAAAGACTGTTTATGTTAGAGCTGTAAAATGGCACAGGGGGACACTGGCTCTCCAATGACTTGAGGGGAAGATGCCACAAACAAGATGAATTATTACATATTGAATTACCAACACCATTTCCCTCGGCCTTTGAACTTCAGCAGTGATGCCTCCCAGCTATTCCTGTGCAAATACCAAGTTTTACCAGACACACAATGAAGTAAGTGGTTAAACTTGGGAACTTCTCCATTCCATTTTTAGAAATTTGATTCTTTAGCTAAGAAGCGTGCAAACTCCATGGTCAGCCTCCACCAGAATCTTGCATATCATTTTTCTGCTTGATCAGTAAGCCTGTGAGGACAAGCAATAACACATTCTTTACAGTAACTTGCTAAACCAGAGTACATTTTTATAATATAGTTTGAACATTAAATAATGATGGGTAGTAATAATTTGAGAAACTAAGAACATGCAAGAATTGTATAATAATTTTTTAAGCATTTCACATTTAGAGTTGATTGTTATGTGGACATCCTCTGGAAGTACACTAGCAATCACAAAATATTCCAGATAGTGTTTTTGAAATTGGCCGAAAACAGAGAAAAAAAATCTAAGAAAACCAAACAGGAGGATTTGCTTCCAAAAAGCCACTTTGCCTGGTTGCTGAAACAAGAACTTCCTTCAAAATCATCTGGTTTTCTGTATCATCTTCAGAAGGAGACAATGAGAGAAACATACACAGCCTCAGCTGTGTAGCTAAATACCCACACACTACAGTAAAATTACTACACAGGTATTTCATACCAAAGGTCCAACAATTCCCCACTGGAGGCCCATTAGCAAGGCGGAAGTGCTTAACATCTTCACCTAGCCAGCTGCACAAGTTCCCCACACTGGCTGCCTGGCAGAAGCTAGCAGCATACCTTAACAAAATAAATGAAAGAATTCAGTCATGATGTGTACATACAACTTACCCTACTCAAACTTTTGGGGTTTGTTGTGACTGAGACAACACACAGTGTTGTCCTTAGCATAAATAAGAGTTGGTGAATTCATGTGGCATTGAAAACCAAGAAAACACACATGGAATTCAAATTTTCAGCAGCCCATTCTTAGAATGGCTGTAAACCATCAGAGTCTAGTAGGTATTAAATAACATCTTGTTTGATTATTAAGGGGTTTGGAAGCACATGGGATTTGAATACAAAAGACTTTTTCCTCCAAAAAAACAGATATTATTTTTACTTTGCCAACGTGGTTACTTATTATTTTACATCCTCATTATTTATTCTTGGTTTGCTGCAACATCATCCTCTTACCCCTGTCCTTGTCAGATTACTTATCAGACAGCTCTGATGCCCTTACCATCTTTTATCAGTCTTCCCTGCTTTATAACTAACTCATTTACTGTTTCCATAGCAATCCTTCACTTTTTTTAAATTGGGATATTTTTTCCTTTACTTTCAAGTGCTATTGATTCCCACTGAATACCACATATTTGATTCAAACTTAAATGATTTTTTTCCATGACAAAAATGTTAGTAAATTCTTAAGGAAGTTTTATTTGCTAGAAAAACCCTTAACAACAATTCTATATTTTGGGGTCTGACGTAACAGAGGCCAGATTTTTTAGTGTTTATTAGACCATTAATTTCACAGAAGTACAGAAACCAAGTGCTAGAATAAGGAATACTATTTTGAGACTGCATTAAACACATGAAGAGGAATGTACTGTGATTGTTAAATGACCACAAGAATGGTTTTCACTCATCATACTAATCGTGGTTTTTATCTCCCTTTTTCAAACAGTATTTTCAGTCCTTTCAAGTAAAATACTCTAGGCTTTTGTCACAGGTCAAACACTTGACATTTTTTACTGTGTGTTCTACAATGTCCAGCTCAGCAGCAGAACTACATTCACATTAGTACCAGCATCACTAGTGGACAGAGCTGTGATTTATTAGTCAAAGGGGAGCAGCAGGGACTAATTGGTCATATGAGGACACAAAAGTGTGTGAGAGGAATGCATAAACAATGGAGAGTGCATGCAAAGGTAGCTTGCTCCTCTGGCATGTCCCAAGGCACAAGATAAATGCCATTATTAACAGATGTGAGATACAAGAAATGCAGTATGAATTACACATGTAAATCCTCCCTTCCTCAAAATAGTATCCTGACCAGAAACATTCCTGTTGGAAATAAACTTTTTATAGTTTGAAAAGATATAATTTAGTAAATTAGAAGGTAAGAAATATCTTTATGTTAATTTCCTCACTATAAATTAGATCTGTGATTATAACTTTTTACATCACCATGACCACCACATCAGAGACAAAATGCACAGACTTCAACATGTTTGAAATTTTGGAAATGTATTTTTTGCAATATGCCCATAAGGGCATATATGTATGCTTATAGAAGAAATTATGACATTCTAGGAGAATTCAGTATGTACATTTCTGTAAGGACAGTAAGATATTTTTAAAAGTCTTGGGGAGGGCCAAAGGACATTTGCATATATCAGGCAACCACGCTTCAAAAGAGCTGGCATGGTATCCTCAGTAACAGCTGCAGATACAATGCTAATAATATTGTAAAATAAGGCTTTACATATCAAAACAGCAACTTTTTTTTAACTGCCCTTGATCTCTTATCACACCATATTTAGTAACAGCCACCAGTGTAATCCTTCAATGTGACCTATATATTGAATTAGAAGGTGTTCCTAAGAGCTGTATTTTGGACAAGTCAAAAAATAAAGAAAGGAGAAAAATGTCCACCTAAACCCCTCTAGTTTGGAAAAGATGGGGTCCACAGAAAATTACACTCTTAAATGTCAGCTGTAACTGGATGATTGGTTAGATTTTGTCATTAGAATACAGAGGTAACAGTGACTTACAATTGTCACACTCTTAGTGTGGAGCCTGCAGAGTATGTGCATGACTGCTGGCAGTTTCACAAGTTTCACTGAAGCAAGAAATTAATATGCGATTGCAAGTTGGTGCCCATAGTAAAGTATATATTGATATTAGATTTCAAAACAATAATCCAAATCTATTTTCATTATGCAAATCCATTTGTTTTGTTGAACTGATCTGCCCTCAATCACACCCAAGCACTACTCTGGAAGAATTTCAGTCTGGGAACTCTCTACAGTTTAGATTAAGAAAAAAAATAAGATTGCTTCTGTCATTTCTTTCCATCAGAAAAGAGTCTCATTACCCAAGATGGCTTGTAATATATTGTTATGCCAGATGTATTTCATTAGCATTGATTTATCCATAAAGATAATGGAATTATGGTTATTTAAATATTATCCTTAACCGATTTACTCATCTTCTGAAGAAAAAGTAAGGTATATCTGAATACAGATCTGTTGATTTTGAGGTTAGGTATTGAGTTTCAGATGTGGCTTTTTTTACTGCTTGTGGTTCTTTTTACTTTTTCTTCCACATAAATAAATTAGAGCAGCCTTACAGTATATTGAATGGAAACAGAGACAGTAATCCCAGAGGCAATCAGAACTTAATGGATTTGTAAGTTTTGAGTCTCCATTGGAACTTTCTATCTTGTTATTCCCTGCACCAGAAATCACAATTCTTTATAGTGGGGGAGAGCCCAAAAACTATTTGCAATAATGGTAAAAACTAGCAAATATTTTGTGAAATTAGGCCTGTGAAAATACAAAAGGAAAGTTTTATTTTTCTTTCAGACAAATCACAAAAGAGTAATAGAATAGTAAAATTTTATTATCAAGATCATGTACTGCCATTTGGACACTTAAGTTTGAGAGCAGTGGGTGCAATTGAGATCTTTAAAGGCTAGTGACAGAAATGTGGTATGGGAAGAAAACTAAAATCTCTTTTCAGCATAAAGGCCACAGAGATAGATGAAGTGTTAGTTGTACATTTGATTCAATTAATTTTAAAACATTAGGAATAATCTTAAATAGCTTTATCCTTTGTTCCTGGTCACAGGGAGGCTTTTTCCAGTTTTTCTAACATGGCTTTTTGTAGGCCTGAAAATTTATGACACTCTGGATACTGAACTGGTCAAAACAGACATTTTGAAAATGAAAGAAAATGCAATGTTGAGGGAAGAGTGAACTATTTCTCTATAAAATTTTCTGTAACCATGTAAAAGGAATAGTAGTTGTTTCAAAGATACATGTAAATTTCAGAAGCAAGAAAGAACATAAAGTACATCATGATGCACATTAGTCTGTAATCTGGTCTAAAGATCATCTAAACTCATGCAGCAGAAGTGCTCACTTACATTCACACACACTTCTTCTAAGGCCAACATCATCTCTACATTTACAAACTAGGTTAACCACAGAAATAGTGAATTTATTTGTACCACTGTACTTGACTCCTGGAAATCAAAGTAAAGCTGTGTTCAGAAAGAAGCACTATGTGTTCAAAAACCTTTCTTTACATAAAACCTTGTTTTTATTGGACATCAGTGAGTCAAAGGCAGATGGTTGATCTAATTTTAGTTAGGGACAGATACGACCCACCAGCGGCCAGGGTAATCAAGGGTAGCCAAGGTTATGGGCCCCAGGCAACAAATTTATTTTACCTCATATTCAGATTCCAGTGTCACAGTGTTCTTTTTTAATTTTTCTTTCAAAGCTGGATCAACCTGAAAGACAAACAAAAATACAGCAAAAATGTTTGCTTTTAAGAATATTTTTTAAAAGAAATCTTAACCTCAAATAAACTGAATATTGGTACATGCAAACTCTCCTCTCCTCTAAAAGAGTTTATGTGCCATTTGTTCCAATACCAGGATGATGAACACAGCACAAGAATCGGTCTGAAAAGAAACAGGTCAATGGCCAAATTATTAAACTGAAAAGGAAAACACATTTTTAACTACAGCCCTGCACTTGCATTACTTTAGATACTTAAATCCATACCTGTTTAGTTTAAAACTGTTAAACTAAACTAAGCTTAAATAAATAAAACAAGCACAAGAAAGATAAAATTGGGGTTGTGTAACATATTATACTCCTAAATGTTGAGTACAATGAGTAGGTATACAATATATCCTGGTTTTCAAAGTCTAAGCATGAGTTGAATTTCCAATTTTCTGGTGAACACACAGCTCTTTCCTAGTTTTCATTCTGTACTGACAGTGCTGGAGTTTCCTGCCACCTTTCAGAGATGCTTATTGAAAGAACAAACCTAAGAACAGACATGTCATCGAACCACAGCAGACACATTTCACGTTATAACTTCTGAGCCTGGAAGAAGTGATGCTCATCCCTCCCTCTGCCAAATAATGCGGGATCTGTTTCCCACAGGTCTAAGAGCAGAAGCTAAAGGGAAAAAGATAATTAGCATTCTTCATGCTTAAAGAAAGCATTTTACCTTCTTCTCAAACAGCCACATACACAGTACTCAGACACAGTCTTTAGGCAAACTAATTAAAATATCAAATAAATCCACCATGAGAGAACAATCTCATTTTTAGAGCTTAAAAACCAAAATAGATGTGTAAGGAGACTGGTAATTCTTGTGTAGTTCTACATCCCTATACACTAGTCCAACTACAACTAATTCAGTAAGTAAAGTTGTTACTCCTAATTTGCTGCTTCTTGATCTGAATGAAAAGAGCTCAGTAATGCTCATCACAACCAATGTCAACCATCTACAGGTAATCCAGAAAACAAAAAGGAGGGCATACACATAACAGAATTTGCGTGGCCAATGAGAACATCCACCTTCAGATTCTCCCCCCCCCCTCCCCCCAGCTCCTACTCATCAAAGGTACTTAAAATAAACATCTACTGTGTGTATTGATGGGAATTGCTCTGAAGAATTTCCCTAAGCCATAATGTTCCCCTTGATTACAGGAACTGCTAGTTAGCATGCAGCCTGTGAGACTTCAGTTCCCAAGGAAGGATGCTCAGACAGGCAAGTGTACTACCATCTGTGCATGGCCAGAGGTTTGATTTCCCTCTCTCATCAGCGATCTGGCCACAGAAATACACACATTTGCAACCTCCAGACACAGTACACTTGGGACCTAAGCCAAAATATCTAAAATGGTTAATGTTTGTAACAGATACAGCTCCCACCTTCTTGGTAATTAAAAAAAAAAATTGTAAAACAAGATAGTGTCTCTGCACTGGCCCTCTACATTAAATAAAAAATGAAATGCTCCATCTCTGTCTTGGCATTCAAAGCTCTGTAGAACTGCCCCTCCTTAAAGATGGATTGTGTCTCTCCTGTGACCACGACCTCCAACAACAGCCATGCTTCATTAGAACAACGAACCCATCCATCACATGCGCAGAAATGCAGTCTTTAGGCAGCCAGACAGGCTTTGAAGCTCGCTTTCACTGAGAGAAGAGTGATTGTGGGCCTCACTGTATTCAGAACTAAATGCAAACACTATTTGTTATGCTCTGTGTTCTCACAATACACATATGGACAAGGGGAAATAAAGGCTCCAGTAAGTAAGGCAGCAACAGTTTTATTTCACCCGACACATTTTCCCTTCATTTAATAATAACACAAAGTATCATGGTTGAAACATCATTTTTACCTAATTAACCAGAGCCAGAATTTACCTTACAAAGACAGTTCAATATCCCTATTATCAAGTTTTATTTTATCAATTTTTAGTACGTTTGTTTAATGTGTGGTGTCAGTTAAGCTACTTTTGCTTCTCCTTCTTTCCAGCCCTTTCTGTCTTCAGACTTCCTCCTGTCTTCACTCTCCTCTGCCTGCACAAAGATAGCTAAAACTGCGACACAGCATTCCAGTTTGAAGCTGTAGTTTAATATTAACAAAAATGCATAAATGAAGGAGCCTAGTTGAAATTTCTTTTCAAAAAATACCCTATAAATGCAAAATGAATAGAGTGCTGCTTCTTAGGAAGCAGAAATTTTATTTGTCAAATTAACTTACTCAGAAAGAGTAGTTAAAACTCTGTTTTGAGGGCAAACTACATACACATCTTAATCTCACTCTGCAAAACCCATCCTTTTGCCCCAAGTTCCACCACAAAAAAAAAAAAAAAAAAGTAAAAAAAGAGGAGCAAGTATTTCCTCTTCTCTTTATCTTTTTTATTCCCTACATACATACTTACACAGAATAATTTAAACATATTTGAGCCTCCACAGTAATTCAGTGACCTGCACCTCCTCATGCCTTGACTGCAAATCCCAGCTTTTCAGCTACCACATGAAATGGATGGTTACAAATTTTTTTAGGAACCCATATAGAAGTTGAGGAAAAAGTGTATTATAAAGTTTTGTTGTCACTGTGTTTGTACGATGCAGTACTATATTTGAAACATCACAAGAACAACTAAAAAAAGGAAAACAGAATGATGCTATTTTCATTCTGAAAAGGCAGATAAACATCAATATGAGCCACAATCACAGATCATAACCAGGGAACACTTCAAATGGGGGCAGAGCCAGGAAAGCACCCATGCCAAAGCAGTAACTCTCTTGTCTACACATCTGCCACAAGATCCAAATACAAACATACATTTTGCTTCCATGATGACTGCTATGCCAACACATACTGCCAAATGAGCTAGAAGTATTCAGCTATGCACTGGCAAACAGATCTTCAGCTAAATTATGGATACAAATCTGTATTAGTAAATATGATGATGGCTGCAGATGAAGCCCAAACGCCGTAACAGCCTGACAGTGTCCTCCCCACCATTATTTAGGAGGCAGGAAGGAACAGAAAAGATATTCCTTTACACTAGAGGACTCTTCTTGTCCAGCAAAATCTCAGCTGCTCCTGTAAGATCCATTGAAATTCGAACTTTGTCTCTAAATGTAGAATTCAAAGATGTGTGCATGTATAATTACAACATAACTTCACATTAAATTCTTACTGAAAGACTACTGAAATACTTGTTGCAAGTATTCAGACAACTTCATGAGACGCTGTCTGCAAGGCTTTGAAACCAATACCATAACCACCATTTTTAAAGGCTTTACTTCTTTTCTTTTTCTGGGGTGTTTTTTTTTTTCCTTTTTAGCACTTGCAGCAAAAATGAATAAAACATTCTCCGTATTTTGCATTATACAGGCTTATCTCATATTACATCAACTGAAAGGGCAAGGGCAACTGCAATATAGAAAAATCTAAGAAAAGGTTTAAGAATCCAGATTTCAAATTAGAATTTTGTCCCATTTCACACTCCCACCATTTCTTCAGATTTACCCTCACTTAACTTCAAAAGATTCCCAAAGAAACAGACTTTAAAAAGATTCCTAACAGCAAAAAGTAATAGAGGTTAAGCACAGAAACATTCTTAGAAATCTTAGTAGGCAGCTACTTGGGGCTGTAAGTAACTAAAAACCTTTTAAAATTACACTCATGCTTCTCATTTTAAGGCTGACATTAGAACCTGGACAGCATTTCTACGTGTTAAAAATGGTGCACCTTGGGGTGCAGGCAAGAGGCATCATTACATAGCAAAGCAGGAATAACTGGTGCTTGCAACCCCTGCCAAACCAGGGACTCCTGCAGTGCCCTGTGAAAAACATACATTCACCTCAGTAAAGCACATTTTTCTGTTGGTGACATAAGTATTTCTGGTACAGTAATAAACCTAAAAGTGCTGCTGCTTAAAAAATTCTCCAGCTAACGATTTTGTATTGATACACATTGACCACAGCTCATTTTGGCTCAGAAACAAATAATACAGGTAGAGAGTGACTGAGAAATTTGTGAATGTCACTAACTTTAGCTCCAGGATAAGGAAAGGATAGATCTTCCACAAGGGAACTCAAAGAATACCATCACTACCCCTTTTGAAGTTTAGGGGCATGGAACACCTCTCCACATGGGGACAGGCTAAGCACACTAGGTTTGTTCATTCTGGAGAAGTCTTTGGGGAAACCTGATTGTGGCCTTTCAGTAAGGGGGGCTTCCAAGAAAGACAGATAAAACTTTTTTATAATGAGCATGGTGAGACACTGGTCCAGGTTGCCCAGAGAGGTGGTGAATGCCCCAACCCTGGGAACATTCAAGGTCAGGCTGGATGGGTGTCTGAGCAATCTGATCTACTTGAAGATGTCTCTGTTTCTTGCAGGACTGTTGTACTATAAGACCTTTGAAAGTCTCTTCCAACCTAAATTATTATATGATTCTATGAAACACAGGAATACAAAGCACAATAGCAGTGTTGCTCCTATTCAGCATTCAGAGAGGACCACCAAGTTGACTCACATTCTCATTTTCAGGGTAACATCCTTGTTTTCCACAGAACACATACATCTGGATCTGTAACCCAAATAGCCCATCTTCACAAGCAGTTTTCTATGCTATAAATGTTACCATTTATTTGTCCGTGTACTATTTGTGGCCATGGGCTTTAGAGCAAACCAAGAATTGAATATATTACATCTTCTAAAATGATGGGTTCAGTTACTACACAAGGAAACTGTCAGGAGACAGCCACGTCATGAAAAGAGGATTGTGCTTTTAACAGCCTCCTCTCACATCAGTCAGTGCAGTACATTGGATACTTGTGTCCTGGCATGTACTGACCAAATATTTGTATGCCCAAGTTTTACAGAACTTTCCCTCTAGCAAGCATTTCCAGAAAACAGCAGAAGATATTTCTACTCTAAAACTAGTTTGTTATTTTTACTAAAACATGAGTTTCTGTTCCTACCTTGTCCTCCACAAAATAATGTCCCACTGAAAAAGATTTCAGCTTTGGAAATGGGAGAAGACAGTGGCCTGAATTTCACGATCATGAATTAGGATTCAGATTTTATTTTTCCATTTTCCCTTCCCAACATAAATAGGTAGGACACAATTTTCCTGCAGTATCCACAACACAGAGAGTCCACAAAATGACTGTTTATATGAAATTTTTCAATTTGTTCACCCCATCCATTTTTTAAACTTAAGAGTAAACCAGACTCACCAATTCTAGCTCTCCCCTAGAGTATCTTCTTTGAAAACATTTATCATATGCCTAACTCCTCTAAATGGAAAATCAGCAATCTTGAGTGGATCAGTCAACTTTAATCTTCCTTGAGAAGACTCCCATAAATTGCTACAGAAGTCTGTGTCATAAATATTCTAAGTTGTGGTTTATGAGCAGAGTGAGAAGCTGTAGACAGGAGAGGATAAATCCCAGGACTCAGGAAATGCAGTGTAATCTACAGCCAAGCTGAGTGCTGTTCTACTTAAGAAATTAAAGGAACAAAGCTTGTAGAGGTTGTAAGGTACAACAAGGGTTGTACTTATGCCAAGCTCTTTGGCATACACTCTTAGATAACAGAGAAAGGCAAGGCAAAATACACCATTTTTGTGCAACTTCATTCACAACAATCCTTCAACTATATTACCTAAACTTTTAATACATTAAAAAACCACTTACATAAGGCTACTTTCTTCCCTGTGCAGGTGGTGAGGCACTGGAACAGGTTGCCAGAAAAGCTGTGGATGCCCCATCCCTGTAATTACTTGAAGCCAGGTTGGACGGAGCTTGGCACAACCTGGTCTAGAGGAAGGCACCCCTGCCCATGGTAGGGGGCTGAAATTAGGTGACCTTTAAGGTCCCTTCCAACCCAAACAACTCCATGACTCTGTGATTCTATACTGCATAGGATACGATCCAAGGAGATTGGCTGGATGGGAATACTTACAAACAGTGGGGAGACAGCTGAGACTAGATGTAAACCCTAGCTTTGTGTCCTTTGACTTTTTCCTATGATCTGCATAGAATACAGGCAGTTAAACAAAAAAAACCATTTCATCCAGCCTCTGACAGAAATTGATGCAGACATTTCCAAAGGAGCAATATAAATTGTTGTTACAGCAGCAGTTCCCAGTGTTACAGTACACAGTGCACCAGTGACCTCTCAAAATCCAAACCTTGTACTTGCTTCCAGTTGATCAAAAAAAGACCTACAATCCCAAAGTCTGGACCAGACTTGTTCATGTGATAATGTCATGGGAAATGCAATTAAAGGCTAGTATGATGGCCAAACTATCCCATACTTCAGCAAACATTTAAGAACATCTAGATTTCTCACATATAAGGTCAACAAAACTAACAAGGATTCTAGAATTTTCAGATCTGAGAAGAAAGTACTCATCATTTAATTAATTTTGCTATGCTTTCACATTCAGTTTGATTTTCAGTTGCATATTTATTTATATGATTTATACCAAATTAGTGCTGTAAACCTTGGCTCTGAGTATGCTAGCATAAATTTAATTTCACTGTAAAATTCAGTAAAAAAAAAAATGTTCCTTTTGGTATAAAAAAGGTATAAATTTGTGATGCCAGTATTTAGGAAAAAAAACCCACCCTTTTTGCCTCTAAATAGAATATACTTAACAGCTAGAAACAATCCAAAATGCATCTTTGGATGCAACTCCAGCAGAGTAAATTTTTTTCGGTCATATTTTTTGAAGATTCCTTTTTTAATGTTTACATACCTACTATGCAAGTTCAAGCTGGAAAACTAGCATAACTATAGTTTATAGGGGGTTTTTTTTCCCTTATGGCTTCCGTAGTCATACCCTAACTTTGACCAGAATCAACCTCTTGGTGGTAGCTCTGAAAAACATGAAGGTCACTTAAGTTTCTGTTCAAAGCAAGTAACTTCAAGAGAGAAATCATGAATTGGCAGCTGAAGGCAGCATGGAAGCAGTCTGTACTCATCTTTTCAGTGTTGTACTATCAGACAGAAGAGGATTGGAGAGGGTGTCCTCGTTAGTTCTGTACATCAGCAGGAGTACCTGTCCAGGTGCTCACTGGCTGTTCAATTAGGCTCATCTGTAAACTGTTCCTGGCAGTGGCTCACTTGAACCAAAGTGAAACCAAAGGCACCGTACAATATCCAAACCACTATTGTTCGCTTGGTGTGTCAGCTCAAAAACACAAAGGAATTAATTTAAAGCTAAAAGTCCCATAGGAGACTAAACCTTCAACAAAAGCATTGAAGCGTCAATAAAATAACACAAGAAAATGCTCAAAAAATCCAGCTCCCAAAAAACGCCAAACGATCAATCTTCTCATGTAGGAACAGAGATAGTCTGATCCTTCAAACATAAAAACATAACACAGTCAAAACAATGCACAAGCACACTAACAGATTAGGAGTGCTTTCCCTAATCAGAGTTAAACATCTATAAATATATATGCATTTTTTTTTCCTCCTCTAAGTGTGTAAGTTAATGCCTAAGCCCTGTCTTGAGCCATGAGAAAATATGCTTGCTACCCCCATACAAACAAATCCAGTTCCCAGAAATCAACAGCAAGAAAATATACATAAACATTTCTTCTCACTTAAAATAATCAAGAATATAAAACTAAACCATATAGTCTGCAGTTTTCAATCTTAAAAATTGTCTGAATTATGATTTTAAATATCATTTTGATTTACATTTCATATCTGTTTTTTACAGAAATGTATTGACTAATAAAATAATTTTTTAATGTCTTTTTGAAGAGAAACAATTTTTAGAATTCAGTGTGAACTTACCAAAGTTGTTTGCAGTGCTCTGAAAATGCATTTCTACAAATAAATTACCACCAAATTCTAATAACTGCCATCTTAATATCTACATGTGTTGAAGGAATTAACACTTCTTATTCTACATTTCCCATTGCATTTAAGGGAAAATACTTTGCACACTGACATCTAGTGAAGTTTTAGAGTAAGAAGAAAAATCATATTCTAATACTTTGTACTTACAAAAAGCCTTCAATTTCCCAAATCACTTACACTTTAAATTACTAGAATTTTCACCACACTTGTACATCACACACTATTTTCTTTTGAAATATATTTTGCCACTATTTTTAGTAATTATCATGTTTACCTGTCAAAGGATCAGACATTCTGATGGGTATATAAGAGAAAGTTACAATGGTAAAATCTGGTGTAATTAAGTTTAAAACAGGAATAGCAAAGCGTTTTCCTTTTAAGGGCTTAACATCCAACATTAACGAAACAATTCTGCTAAAATCAGCCGGAGTTATGAATGCAAAATATTTTAATTTATACATTTTAGATATAAGATATCTTTAGATATAAGAAAAGTTGTCTCTCTTCTCTAACCAGTATCCAAAAAGCCTGCATTCCTATAGCCTCTCTGTAATCAATGAAGAAAGAAAGGTTCCTCTGGGAATACCTAATTAGCCTCTTGCCCCAAATCATCCCAGAGCTTAGGCTTGGTAGGCTGCCCAGACTGCACACAGGGTCTCTGAGGATGCAGAAAGGGAGGGACTGCAGGGACAGTGTGTGAATTCCTAGAGCCCAGAGCTGCCCATCTACTCACACAGGGACAAGATACAACCTCAGATACCTTCTATCCTCCTTGAGCTGTGCTCCAGAGAGGCACGATGTGATGCTCTACCAGCTACAACATTAATTTCAGAACTCACTAAGGTTCTAAAGGCCAAGTTCCATTTTCATGCCTCATCAAAAAAAAAAAACAAAAAAACAAAAAAAACAACGCAGTTAAGCACTGCCTAACACAACATACAGGAGGTTCAGTGCTGACTCTGGGGAAATGCAGCATCTCTTGAATGACAAGCAAACCAATAAATGCTCTCTGCAGTGACAGATACTTGGAAAGAGACAGATAATGCATGCCCCCCCCCCCCCCCCCCCATTAGTTTATTTTACTCTAGATACGAGTTTGGGCTCTGCTTGTTTAGATTGCCATATAGCTGAAGTTTGCAACAGCACCATTTGGCTTCAAATGAGGCTTCAAGCCTCAAAACATCAAGGAGAAGAAAGGGAAGGTCCACTTAGACAGAAATTGCACTTAAAATGGAAACATGCTTTGGCATTTTCTTGGTAAAAATGGTAGTGATCTACAAGTTCAGAAAATCCTAGGGAATGGCATCTGCTGACATCATGGCCATTGGCTTCTCAAGATGAGTCTGGAGAGCTAGAGGTTTTCTAGTGCTTGAGGGAGGTGTTAGGAAAAACAGCTGGATATTAAATTATGTTTTGGCTAAAAGCTGCCTGAAGCTAAGTTACACACTTGTAATCACTTCAATTGCAAGGCAAAAATACCAGTAATTAATTTTGGCAATGTGACAGGATTTAAATAAACCAAACAGAATTCTTGGTAGTATATAAAATGTAAATATCTGAAAGCTATCAACATTTTAAGTATTGAAATTAGTTCCACTTGCAATGGCATCAGAATGAGTTTCTCCAGTTAATAACCTTCTCTTCATCTGAATTTGAATCTGACAACAGAACCACCATCAAGTAAAAAATGGAAAAACTGCTTCTGTTTAAAACAAAGAACTCTTAATGCTTGCACTGTATATTGTATTTCATCACAGAGGCTCAATAATGTGAGGTAATATGTTAACTCTAAGTCATCCTACAATGCTGTAAGCTGTCTGTGGTGACAATAAGCAGTGGGTCTAGGCAGACCCAATCACTGGAAACCATTCAAAAGTATACAAACAGTGTCAGCTTCAGAATGTGGCAACAAAAATCTTACTGAATCCCAGAGTTGACTCTTTTTTTGCCTTTTACAGAAAAATGGTGGTTTATATGCTAAAGGATGTCTGAAAAAGGAAACATACATCTCTGTCTGGTGTCATAGCAAATTTAGTAGACAGCTCTTCACAGACAATGTAGAGAAGTCATCTGAGCTCAAGTAAAACGGATTAGCTTTTGCTGAAATCAATGCAAAAACATGAACCAAACACTGGCAGCTGAACCTCAAAAATCTTCAAGAATAACATGGATAAAGAGCTCATTTTCATACAATCCTTCTGGACTGAACTGAAATGAGAAAGAAAACATCTGAACATCTGGTACCACCACAATACTGGGTATGAAAAGCTCTTGCTACCCTCTCATTTTTGTGCCACATGGCAGCACTAGAATTACTACAGTAGATAGTTCTGAACCATGGTCCAAATTCCACCTGCAAATAGAAACAATCACTGAAAGGGTTATCTGTTTAGCCATCAACAAGGAGCCAATCTGCCTGACTAAATATACAATTCCAAACCCCTCCCACTAAGCAGGCCATGCCTGAAAGCAAGGTCTGCTTTAATTTAGTAAAATATGCTTCATTGTATAAAGGTAACTGACTGACAAAGACTTTTTTCCTCACCTATAAGCAATCCTAAATGTATGCCTCTCACATTCTCTACAATACCAAACAACATTTCAGTGTATTATTTTCTTAATTTTTGGACAACCAGTAATGCATTTAGCCTTCGAAAATCAAGTAAATCAAATTATACAAGGAAATTAGCCAGTTTATCATTAGACCTGAGACCCAGGCCAACCTGACCTGCTTAAGGAAAAGAAAAAGAAGAAAACAATAATCACCAACATCAATTCCTTGCCATGCTGCGCTTGTGTAATTAACTTTCTGAAACTAATTAAGCACAGGAAGGTGCAGTTATAAATAAATAAATGCTAGATGAGAAGACTTGATTATGCTGCCAAGTTCAGTGACAGATGCTAAAATAATTCCACATTCATTGGCTGATGGGTTTAGAAAGGATACCTTTCCCATCCGAAACATTCCACCAGACACCAATTGAAGATATTCTGATTTTGTTCACACTCAATCAAGCAGGATGTTTTAATACAAAATCCTATGGTATCAGATTCTCTAAACTAAAGGAATACCTCAGGCACAAACAACAAAAGTTCCTCTACCGTCAAGGCATCTGCTAGTTTGCCAATGAAGCTTCAGCAAAGGAGTATCTAGGGTGGGCTTCATCTCACTTAATTTTATTCAACTAAACTTTTGACTTGAAGAATAAAGTCTCTATTTAGCCTTTTCCTCCAGTCAGCTGTAGATGGGCATTCCTTGAGAAAGTAAGTCCCACTTAAAGATATATACATATATATCCAAAAACATAAATTGTCTGCACCTTGCAGTTAGGTAGAGGCTTATCACACCTATTACTTACTGGTCAAATAAAATATAACTGTATTCATACACTAAAGAAGGTAATTGTCTCACTGCAATGGGGTAATAATAAATTTTCAAGCTCAATTTCTCTATTTTTCAATCTATCTAAACAGGACAACATATTTCTCAAGTATCTACTTTAAAACTGAATGAAACTTACGTTGGGGCATTTCCTCACAAACCTCCTTTATGGACTACCTGGATACCCATCTCAAACCAGGCATTTCATTTAAGACAGTGGAAAAATGAACAAGATGAAACCCTGACATAGTGCATAGCACCACAAACATGCATTTAGATTTAGCTGAGCAGATACTGAAATTTCACTTGCCTATCTTTAATAATACAAAAAACCCATTTAGAGTCTTTTGAGTATTAACAGTGGTAATTTAAATTTACCTCAACATTGGTAGGGGGTGTTTGCACATCAGGAAGCCTAGAGGATGAGTCTTAATCCATCTAATCCATTTGGAGTAAAATAAAGCAGAAAGCCTGTGGAACACACAAGGTAATTGAGTGCATGGGACAATCTGGGGCTGGCAGCAGTAGCATTAAGTCCATTAATTGTCATTAGAACACAGTGGACTTTGCCAGTCCAGTCCTATCACAATGACTTGGCTAATCCACATTACTCCTTGAAATGGTGAAGTCCATGAAGTTTTGGTCAGACTGAGGATCTTGGGGAACACCAAGGTGTAATAGGATTTCAAACACAAGTGCTTGAACAGTAATACGTATATCTTGCAGTTTTCAGTCAATAGAAAAGATTGTGGAAGAAAATTAAAACCACACCTTTTCATCTTGCTACCTATCTCAGTTAAATTCTTAGTATCATAGGCAGCCTTTCAAATAGAGCAAACACTGGTTTTTAACACAGAAGCAGGTCCTCAAAGAAGATAAACAAGTCAGCTTGCAGTAAACCAGCTTCATCTAGTAGCTCACAGTATGTGTAGTGATGGGGACAATCTGCTGACATTCCACAAATGTAAGTAAAAAAAAATCATACAGTTTGTGTAATTTTAAACACTGTACACATATTCAGAGGTTTAAGTGATTTTGTTTTAAAATTTTTACCTCATACGAAACTTGTAATTTAAAGGAAAAAATTATGTGACATATAGAAACATGACATTATTCATAAATAATATTAACATTACACTAAACATTGAAATTACATTTTATTCTGTAATACTTCTTTTTTTCTGAAACAAACAAACTAAAGAAACAAGCCAAACTTTGGCTGGGACACAGAAATCCTGTCCAGACGGGCTTTATAGGCAGGTAAAATGGAAGCAATAACCAACAGACAATTTTTACTGCACTACTCCAGGACATGTCCATATGTGCAACTTCCACAGACACACCTGAGGCAGTTCAGGTGAGGACAGCAACTTGAATATGCCAGCCAGCAACAAGGCATGGCCTTGCCCAGTCACTTGCAGATGTATTCCCTTTTTGGCCAGACATTGAACCTCATTTAAACACTGTGCTGCTGGAGTTGCAACCATCTCGACTCAACAGCATGAAACTCTTTGCAGCACATGTATGAACAGAGCAATGTTTTGATAGCAACACAAAGGCATTCTAATAGGCAGATACAACCTCTTAACTATACACTTATAACACTGAGAAAACGCTGGACTGACTTCCTACACCTTTCTGAGGCAAATGTCAGATGTGTTCTTGCTTGACATAAAGGTCCCATGGAAACCAGTCAGTTCTCTGCTCCTATTTCTTCCTAGCTGTTTCACCCTGACCCAGAACACTTGAAGTAATGGATCTCACCTGAGGAATTTCTTAAATACTCTCATATGAATTTAAACAATTCCTGTTATTTGAATTAATTAACTTTCCTATTTCCTGTGTAAAGTAGAGCAGCATTAATTACCTATATTCTACAGACTAAGAAAGTGAGATAGGCAGAAAGGAATGCTGTGGTGCAGGAGGTAATGAGAACCTGAACAAGACAGAAATAAAACTTCCAGTGAGATCAGTGGGTGTTATTTAAATCACATGCTGCTGTGGATCTCCTGACACCCACTCATGAGATTAAAAACCACAATATTAAAGAACAGCACTAGGGACTAACTAGCAGTATTCTAAACCTGTAACACTGAGTATAATCACTGGACAGTCAAAGTGCTCACACCACTATCAAGCCCCACTACAAGAATGAATTGCTGTAAACCAGAAAAGTCAGTGCCATAAGCAATCATATTAACTTTCTTTTCTCTTTCACTCTTCAAAGGACAGCAAGGTTTCCAAAATAATCTTCTACATACCACATGTGCCCTTTTTCTCAATTCAAGTTCCAGGATTGTAAAATGAAAGCTGAGATCCCCACAGTTATGTAATTTCTTGAACTAGTACCTTAAGACGAAGCAAGCATACGATAAATGAAGATTCACAATGGCAACACTAACACTCTACAGGTGTCAATAAGCAATGCTTCATGGATAACTACATGCCAGTCAATTGGTCAAAAACACTAGCTAAAAAATTTTAAAGGCAATCTCCAGTCTGCATAAAGCAGGATTTACACTCCTAGGTGCTTACTGAGTATGCTTCCCACCACCGCCACTACTCCTGTAGTACTCTTTCTGGGTTTACAGATTTATTGCTCATAGAGAATGCTAAAAGAACAAGTCAGGAATTTTCATTTTCATCTGGATTTTAACTCCTGGAAAACAATGAAACAGTCATACATATTCAAATGCACAACAACTGATTTGAGGGTAAAATACGTGGACGAGAAATTGAAATTCTATCATTTTGACTCTTTACTGCCTCTACTTTCTACCTCATTAAGACTGAAAACAGTATTATTTCTTATTCTGCTTTTGGGGTGCATTCGCTTTGCACAGGACAAAGAAAAAGTGAACAGGATCTTTACAGCGTGTAAAGAGATAAGTGTGTAAAACTATTGTACATAACCCATAGCAGAAAATATCTGCAGACCTCAAAGGCTGATTATGTTTTATTTCCTAACAAAACAGCATAGAGATTCCAGCTTTCTTATAAGTGCTTCTGCTACACATTACTCTGGAGGAACCCATTCAGTCCTATCCTATTCCAAAAGTCTGAGAACCTGCCTTGCAATGATACTTCTTCAACAGTCAATTTGGAGCTTAGAAAATCTCTTGCTCTAAAAGGTTTGCTGATGGGGGGAAAGCATAAACTTTTCCAGGTTGTTAATATATCACTTCCCTTCAATTCTCTCCAGTAGCTATTAGCCAGCAGTACAGACCACACCCTATGTTCCAAGACTTATATCCAAAACTAAATCTGAATCAGTAAGTATCTACAACACCTTGAATGACACAATTGGTGCACAGTATATAAAAATAATTGATTGTTATATAGTTGAAAAAACATTTTCTGTATATTCAATAGAAATTACATTTTCAGTAAAAAAATATAAATTAAAGAAACATCTCCAATAAATACACAAGATGAAAGACAAAGAAAGGGCCTAGTCTTCCATTTATGAATAAAGGCATCTGGAACAATGCCTATACAAACCTACTAATTTCTTCTCTGTTAATTCCACATGGCTTTCCCATAAGCACACCTGGTTTTCTGTAATCAATTTTGATTTGCATAAATTCTTCCCAGAAAGTGAACAATTACCTAACGTAATTATTTCTCCATTAATGGACATTTCTGCAACAATAGATAATGGAGAAATCCTTGATTAGTATCAGGAGAATTCTGACTAACATAAACAGGCATTACATCAGTAAGAGCCTCAGCAAGCTTCCTTTAAATGCAGGACATTCATTGTGCTGAAGGAATATGACTGATCTAGGGATCCTGAGAAGATAAAAGAGTAGCCAAAATGTTTTTTTGCTTTTGTAAGAGATGGGCATATCTGAGGTCCTGATATTCAAAGATGAGCTAAATGGATGAATTATCTGCTTTTTAAATACTAACAGCCCCTCTTCAACTGCAGCTCTAGGCTCTCTCTCTCCCAACCCTAATGCTAGCCCCAGCCCAATGCATCACGACCAAATCATACTCCCTCAAAGGTCCAAACACCATTTTCTCTTGAATTTTAATACTTTTATCAGGGAATGTTTTTCAAAGGCACTTTGACATTAATAACATAGCCATTATTACTAATGCAGCTTTTTTCATCAAGCCACAAGAATCCAAAGTGGCAGCCAGCCCCCCAGCCACTGAAACACAGACTACATGGCAGCAGGTCTACTGCAGTACTGCCTTTGAATATCACTGTTGACTGAGAAGTTGCTTACTACTGTGGTTGCCCTCTATGCACAGTGTAAAGCTAAGAGTGAAAAAGGAAAAGAACAGGTATTTTTGAAGGCAAAGGATCATAGTTTGGCATCTGAAATGTGTTAGAAATTTAGCACAAAAGGATTCTTTAAGTTTTGTCTTTTTTAGCAGTTGAATTAGGAAGAAAACAAATTTCAGGATTCATGCTTACAAAAGGTGACATACTGGAGTTTGCACATCCTTAAAACATAATCAAAAAAGACAAGCACTTGGGTGTTGTGAATCCTAGCCTGCTTTAGGATTTGTGCAACCTCCATTTTTTCAGCAGTAAAATGCAAATAAAAATCATATCTTTTCTCATAGTAGGACTATGAAGCTTAATTCATTTAAATTCTGTGAAAGTCTTTCAGGCTCCTTGTATTGCAATTGTTATTTAATTAAATATTTTTATTATTCTGAAGGAGCAGCTGTAACAAAAATGTTATTTCTTTTATTGCTTATTGCATTTTGCATGTAACTGTAAGTGTCCAACCCTCCAATAAGAGCACTAGTCCATCTGTCCCTGTTCTGATAAGGATTTACAACAGTCCAACTGTGTTATAAGAGAAAAGCATCAGGATTTTAACAGTACTTTTAAATTACTCATAATTATGTTCTTTTCCTGAGTTCCATGTACATTTTAAACTAGATTTTTTTAATCCATTAAAATACATTCTAATCTACTTTGTTGTCTTATTTAGTGAATTAGAATGGCTTTCAACACTGTTTTCATAGACATAGAACCAGAAATGAATGGAACACATTGCTTTGATTTGTCCGTCTACAAACAAGCCCAAAGTTGGTGTTGCTAGTTCTGAGCTAATACTGCACTGTTCTTTACTTCAATGTCCTCTACTTCTAAATAAAACTGGAAGGAAAAGAAAAAGAAGACACAAAAGAGATGCTGCAGACTTAAGTAATACTGGTTAGAGCTCAGAAGTCCTCTTTTAGCTTCTTGGATTATAAGGATTCCAGTGTGAAGCAGCTTCCACTCAGAGCTTTCATGTACTACTGACTAATTCAGTAATGCTTCCCTTGATTATAAATGCTGGGACAAAGTCTCATACCTCTGAATTAACACAACTATTAACAGTGCTTTTCCTGAGTTGCTGTCACAGTGCAGATCATGGGGGTCAAATACAATACACTGAGTATGAATCTGACCCAAAAACTAATAGAAACACAACAGATTCTTGCCCCATTGCGATCGACATTTGGTCGGAGAAAAACTTAAAAGGCTCCAACTTGTCCTAAAACACTAGAAATGATAGAAAAAAACTACCCAGAAGGCAGCATTAAAGAGAAGATTTGTAAGATTACTCTCCCTCGTCTACAGGTTCTGCCGTATACAGTTCTGAGCAGGAGTGGGTCACACGGTGCATGGAAGGCCATAGCCAGGTATGCAACACAGAGAACAATGAGGAATGATTAAAGTCATTTAGATGGTCCACAAATGTCTAAGACAAAACAAAGGGCCTCCAAACTCTCAACAGCTCAGGATCTGAAAGATTTCACCACAGTAGAAAGCCACAGCATCCAGAGTCCTGCACTTCTTTTCTCTATATAAGTGGCATAGAGCCTCTAAAACAGCTTTGCGCAACATGCAAGTCAGATGCTCTGAGACCAGAAAGCCCCTCTGCATTACAACAGCAGACCTGCATGTTACCAAACCAGGGAAAGCAAGCCAATATTACTTTCTGCTGAACTGACATGTTCCTTTCAGATCATTCCACATGTAATTTGGAACTACCCTTATACTTGGAGGTGTAAGTAGCACTAGCAAGCAATCCTTCTGCCTGAGATAGAAGGATTCAGGTTCATTTAAAAAAAAAGGGCTTCCTATATATAGGACATTGTGACACACTGGGTAGAGACTAGCTCCTGTTTCCTTCACAAGGCTTAAAGAACAGGATGTAGCACAAAGTCAAAGGTACCTGCTTCTCCCAGCCAATGGAAAGCCAAGCCCCAGAAACCATCTAACATTATATGCTCACAGCCAAGTATTGTTTGAAAACTGAACCTTTTAAAATATCAGTTTTCTTAGTCAAAATTGGATACAGTACCCTTGTAATAACCTCCTTCTAGACATGCTACACTTCCCTCTCAGGATTCAGAACTGCCACTTACAATCAACCAAAGGAACAAAATGTTTCTATTATTTATGTTGATTTTTTCACAGATGGCAAAGGATTCATCATCATGTCAGCCCCTTTATTGTTACCTACTCTGCCTACTGACTATGAGACTCAGCTGTAGCTCAGGGCCAAGCAGTGAAAGGCAAATCCCCTACACCAAGTTTGTCCTGTCAATTCTTCAGAAAGCATCATGTAAGCATAAGGAAATGAAAATCAAAGCAAACCAGTTAAACTACCTTGCTATGTAGTTTGTGAGCATCATATCTTATCTGAGCAAATTCACGGAGTCCAAAAGATCCTCCAATGAGATAGAGCTGAAAACAGAATGAAAAGAGATGTGTTAGGACTGCTGCAGAAAAGAATGCTTTACACACCTACAAAAAATACTGTGCATACTGACCCAATTCATTTACCAAGGGACTCTACTGTTTTTCCAACAGGAACACCAGGAGCTGAAGAAAACAATACTTTAGAAAGTAAGTACAGGTGCCTTCTTCCACTCTCTGAGCCTGGATTTCACACATTTCCTCATTCATACAAAGACAGCTGCTACATGACTCAGACTTTCCAGGGACTTCCTCTCCTCTTACCCCTTCTTTTCCTTCCCCATGTGGTTTCCTGACATAATGGCAGCAAAGGAATCTCTACTTCACTGCCACAGGTTTTATTCTCATAAATTTTCAAACTCTATGGGGAAGTAACAATGCCACACTGACTTACTCTGATGTCTGTGGGTAACAGATCTAATTAAGTTTCTGAACAGACCATGACTGTAACTATAGTTCAATAACATATTATCACCCAGGCTAAGAAATCATATCCAGCACACCTATCCTTTTATTACTCCTTAGTTATCCTGCAATTTCCTCCATGCCTGTGAAGCTTAAGAATAATAAAGGGAGAAATGGGGAGGCTTCATATCCACGTAAGAAATCATTATATTATTCTTTTTTATGACAGAGTGATATCACAAAACTGTGTATGTATTTTTACCATTGAAATGGGTTGACCATCTAAAGATCAAGTATCATTTAAAAAAAGAAGAGACTTGAAAATCAGCTTGGAAATCTAGCTACTTTGTGTAAGAGTCAGGTCCCTTGCTACTGCTCTGACCTCACAGTGTCTGCTGTTCTCTGTTAATGCAGATATATAGGTGGCCAGAAGGCTTCACATCTAGACACACACATTGAAGGAAGGTGGAAGCATGAGGAAGCTCTAAGGACCTGAGTGAAGGAAGAAAAAAAATCCAGACAAAACCCACCACCACCCTCTTTCATCATGCAACTTTGCTGTTACAGTCCTTCATTACAGGCTGTTGCTGAACTGCTGTTTTCTACACACTGATGGCTGATTTCTTATTACATATTAGATTTGCAGCAATGGCCTGCATCCAAGAATTGTTATAATTACGCTGTGCAGGTAGTCAAAGTTCCTTCCAGAAAGTGAAAGTTCATGTCACTGACTGCAAAGAATTAGAAATTAGAAACAAAAACCTGCCTTCTACACTTACTCATTCTCCAAGTTGCAGGACTACATTATTTCCCACCAAACAGGTAAAATTACTCATAACCACATGAACACTCTCTCTAGACACACACTTAGATGCTGGTAAGGTACAGAATGGTATCCAGACAGAACTGATGTACTCTGTCCAAAGAAGAAGAAACCCTTCACCAATTGCCAGGAGTTAAAGGATCCTCTTTCTTGCCCTTTCAATAAGCCTTAAAATCTAGTTGATAATAAAAAACAAATAGGCACGAACACCCAGTTGCTAGGCCACAGACCACTGGTTTCAGAAAGCCAATCAGAAAATCATCATATGGTACCAAAGTCCAGTGACTAGACACATGAATGACCAAAAACTGGATGGCATCATACTTGTGCCATTACTGTTTCAAGGGATAAACAATGATCTTGCAGATATTGAACCATCAAAATACTCAGTAGAAAAAAAATAAATGAAAGAAAAGTCTTCCTTGTCTAAGTATTTTGGTAGGAAAAAATAACAGAAAGCTGAAAAAAAAGTGTTCAAAATTATTAAAAAGAACTTGAACATTATTCAAGATTTATTCAATCAAATCAGAAAATTTGTCAGAGGAAGATATGGTAGTACATAATGCTGAAAATCTCAAGGATCAGACTGTAATTGAATTTTACCATGGTTGATGCCTCAGCATAAATTTTCATTAGCAGATCTTCTTTAACTCCTAACAAATATTATGTTAATTCACAGCCACTGTGTTAATAAACTTTAAGCCCTAATAAACACAAATCTGAAATGCTATAGACAAGTTTATGGCTGTTACAAACCAGAGCTTGTTGCCTTTTTTCATATTAGTATGTTGTAACAAATGTCTACAGCAAGGCAAAAACAACTGCACTAGAAATGGTTCAGTTATTAAACCAGGCAGAAAGCAGCAATTACTGGTGACATCAATTAAAAATTAATTTGCCCAACAATAAACTTGCATGGAGTATATCCTGTTATGAGATGCAATATGAACAATTGGAAGACTTCGGCTTACAAAGCCATTATGAAAGCTAAAAAGGAAATATTACATTCTTTAGCTTTAAAACTCCGTAATGTACACTGCAACTATGAAAAATCAAGTTGAAGGTTGTGCATGAAGTAAGTCACGTGCTACTCACTTTGTCTCATCAGATCCTATCACTCGTTTGACAGCAACCATCCATGACACAGTGCCTTTTACATTTGCAGCTACACATGGTAAGAAGTTGATACACAAACACACCTCTCATTTCCTGTTTTGGAATTAAGGTTTCGGCCTGACAGTTTTACTCACAACACCTTGGTACTATTAAGAGGAAAAAACCCACTTGATTTGTGATGTACTTTTGCTCTCCATACAGCAGAAGCAGCATAACAAGCCTGGCAACTTGGCACATTTAACTTATCAGGCACTACCAGTACAGTTGCCTTTACATTTCCAATACTGCAATGGCTGATTTATCTTACCAGGAAATATCAGTTAGGCTCCATCAGAGACAAAGCACATTGATGCTGCAGGAAAGTAAAAATGCTGCTGAAATATTACACACTCTAATGCTGGAAGGTTAGGACTAAGATTAAATAGTATTGCAAAGTACAGGATACACACAAAGAATATAAATAATATGTTTACAAGTCCCCTTGAGCAATGTTCTAAAGAACCAAGGATGATGTCTGACTTCACTGCAAAACCAGAGCAGAATCAGTCATATTCAGCACATATTTAATCAACCAAGAGCACGTCAATATAGTCAGCTGACAGCCCTGAGCATGAATCACACTCATCTACACAAGCCAGAGCAACAGTGGACAGCTATTCAGACAATTACCTTCTTGAAAACTGTATTCAAAAGCCAATAAAAGAAGGTATAAATGAACTTATGCAACTGTAATACTATTAAAGGTAGCAAAGGACTCAGTGGCTGACAGTGTATGGAGCAGAAACACTGGTCTTGGCTTTAACTCTTCTGTTGCATTGCGAGGGAAGGTGCCCTCGCTACCTTCATTTCAGTTAGCTGTATTTACAGACAAAGTGAACCAGCAAGAATCACCAGGCAAAACAATCAGACACAGGATAAGACTCGAAATTTCCAGCACCATTACTGGCTTGTTGGCTTTGCATATTCTGTATTCTGTATTCTGTCTCACATACTGTTCTAGGGCCCCAAGCTCTAAAACAGAGATAATCTCTACATTCTTTGCAAAACACTCTTCAGTTTAAAAAGCACTACAATGGACAAATTTGCCCAATGTAACCCAAAAGCAACAGTGAAGTCCAGTATGTTCTATCCACTAGTCCAGGCATAAAAAGACAGTAGAAGCTATTCAGGATGCCATATAAATATAAGTTAGGTTGGCAACATTCTAATGAAGTCAGGATCAAGTTCACTCTCCTGTTAACTGAAGGGGGAAAAGCAATGTCACATGTAATAAAAATTAATTTTTTTTAATTACAATTTTAGAATCATACAGATACTTAATGTACATGATAAAATATCAAGGGCCTGGCATCTGAAGGATACTCCAGCTGGTAAGTTTAAATATACCTGCATTCTTTGAGAGGGAACTATTCATTTTATTTGCTTCACAATGCAGAAAAAAACCCATTATGTAGTGAACATCATCTATCTCCTTACTGGAATGCTCTCAGTAGATTGATGAAATGATAGTAACTTCTCATTTTTTCCTTTATGCCTGAAATTTAACTTAGGGAGGCAAAGATCATTAACCATACCAGTTAGCCAGCACTTAACACCAAAGCAAACAGCTTAACAGCACTGCTAGCACAACCCCCATTAGAGATCCCACGTTGGATTATTCCTTTATGTTTCAGTGAGTATACAAAAAAACCCCTACAATGTTGTAATGCAATTATGCATGCATGGAAGACTTGCATGTTCCAAAACAAAATGAAAGATAGGATGTGACATAAGAGCACCATCTGTCACATATACTCAGCAACCTCAATAAACATTTTATGTAAAAAAATGACATAAAATTCTCTTTAATAACATTCTTTTAAAAATTCTATTTGTTCACGTCTCCATTGTGAAGTATGTTATGCAATCAGCTATAGATGGCATCAGACTGATCCCTTAAACTACATCTTAGGATGGGAAATACTTGTACTTTTCACCAACTACAGTGGGTGGTCACTGAGGGCCCAGAACAGCAGAACTTAGGACTTAAAACAAATGCCTTTTTTTAGGGATTATTCCTGCATAATCTAAAGCAACCAACTTCCCTTCATTGGGTTAACAAAATAGTAAGAAACTGCTTCTCTGGCAGCAACAGCAATTTGCTGTGTTATAGCATCCCTGTTGTTAGAGAAAGCCACTCCTACTACAGTACCATTTGTGAAAGAGATTATTACAAAGTCATAAATCCCTAAATTAACCAAATTGCAATGTTTTGTACTGGCAAAGCAGATCATATGGTGGTAGAAAATGTTATGATAGGTATAAAAAGAAAGAACACGGCAATTTTCTAACTCCTTCTTCCAGACTGTGGCTACTGAACTCCCCAGCTATTCATCAGGAGCTTCAAAACTAGAGCAGTAGTGAATTATTTTAGTTTAGCTTGCAGTGATCAGAGCAAAGAGTTTGGGGGGTTCCTTTTTAAAGAACTGTCAGATGTTCAGTGCAAGACTGGTTGAAAGATGGCAATTTGGCAGTCCAGAAGACTGAAGTCTCTTTTCTTTTCCCTAAATAAAGTAGCAGGGCAAATTGCCAGTCCCAGAAAAGACCAGGCAAATCATCTTAACCTGAAGCGCCCCCCTCTGCCAGCTCCAACTCGCAGAAGTTTATTTCCCACAGCCATTCCTGCACTTCGCTCTAACGCTGAAACTGCAGAGAAGAGAGAAAAACAGTGCAAAGCCTTCTCAGAAACTTACTAAATCCTCATCCTCAATGGAAGCAAAAAAGGGTCTACCTTTACTTCTTGTCAAAAAAAAATGGAAATAACTTTTAGTTCACACCAGAGGTCTCCTTAGAAGGAAAACAGAAACCAAACCTGCATGCATCCATCAGGAGTTACTTCATTCAAAGGCACATCAAGTAAGCAAATGCTCTGACTTAATGCATATTCTAGAATCACACACTGTAGAAAGGCTGAACTACATTACACTCAAAAATGGATGAAATATAGCAGTAGATGGCCACATGGATACCATGCTGGCATTTAGGAACAGCAGCTGGTATAAACTGGAGCCAATTGTTACTGACTGATAATGCAGAGTGTAGTTTGCACAGCATGTAGAACATGTGCAGAATATTAAACTTGGCCCAAGGTATCAGGTTAATTGGCTCAGTAAGAGAATGTTCAAAGCAATGATTTTAAAGATCACAAATATGAATGGCTAAAGGCCAGAGAACAACAACAACAACAACAACAACAACAACAACAACAACAACAAAAAAACACAAAAAAAAAAAAAAAAACCACAAAACAAAAAAAAAAAAACCACAAAACAACCCTGTCCATAACCTTTCAATCTTATTATTCAATGTTTTAGGAGAAAACAAAACTTTTTTTGTTAAAATGTCCAAATCATAATAGGTTTTAAATCAAAGAAAACCCATGTAATAGCAACTAATCTAAGAATAATGCAGAAGAGATAGGAACCCATATGTTCCTCAATGTGAGCATGAGCAAAAAAGAACATTTTCAGCCACAGCATCATCATTTTGCATTACACACATTGCTTGGGCTGGTCAGACAGCAAAGGAATTTCACTCTGCAGCTGTTTGAAATCCAAGTCTGCCCTGGTGGTCAAGCTGCAGTTTCTGAACACCACCTTCATTTTCTCCATAAGCGTCAAAAAGACAAAATTTTAATTCTTTATTAAAATTAACATTTCCACAACTCAAAGATTCAAATCTAGCCAAGGTAAACTACAGTGGGAAAATGTCTATATCTTGTGGCAAGCTGGTGTTCTTTTGATGTATTGGGCCTTGCTCAAAACTGCAATAAACTGAAACCTGCATGAAAGAACATTTAAAAAAAACCCACAAGAAGTGTTATTTCCCTATTGCTAATCCTGGACAAGGAATGAAGTTTAAACATTCTATAGAATAAACATGAATCTTACACTTTTACCATCACAACCCCTTAAAGAAGTGGGAGACCTAGGGCAGGACTAAACACACAGTGAAAACAGTCAAGTCTGGCAAGTCTGGACTTCTCTTTCTGTTCTGAGGCTCAACAGAGAACCTCAGACCCCCCCAAGTGCCAGATTAGTCCATTCTAACAGCATTAAATGATGCAAATGCACCCTTTATGTTTTGAAGTGAGGGAAAACCTGAAGTACTAAAGAGTGTCTATTTGTTTATCACATATATCTGGAAAACTGTTCTCAAAGATTGAAAATGAAAAATTTAAGGCATTGATTCAAAAGGAAAACTCAAAAGTTTTCAAAGCTAACAGTCAACTAAAAGATGGAAGTCAGCTAATTCAGACTGCACCAACTGGACTCCACAGATGCCCATTCAGCCTGAACACTCTGGCTTCCACAGGAGCTCTAACAGCTCCAGGGCTGGTTTTGTCTGGAACAGCTCCACACTGTGGATTCAAACACACACATGAACAGGAGTTGCAAAGCAGGAGCACAGCAGAAGTGAGAAGACATATCTCACCACAGGCCTAGAGACTCGACATGTATAATACAAGTCTGAAGAATAAAAACAATTCTCTGTTATTCACTGATTGGGAGCAATAACTTTTAAATTCTAAAACCAGTTCTGTATTTATTGCTCCTCTAGGCTGCAAATGTAATACTTGTGACTTTTACAGGCAATCACAATTTATCTACAAATACTAGAAGTCAATTATCTTCTCATGGATGAATGTTAACTTCTATTCATCTCTCAAAAATGTATTAACATTTAAAACAATTGTTCTGCATAAGTCAAATTTTATTGTAAAGTTACATAAAGTAATAGATATTCATAAAAGTCGTGCAATCCAGTATTATGAATTGTTCAAGGCAATAACGTGAAAGATGTTAGCAATAACACTGACATATCTAAAAGTGAAAAATTCTGATTGTAGTAATCCTTCTTTAAACAATATCAGAAGATAATGTATTAACAGTTTCTACTCATAGACACTGATAGCAACAATAAGATCTCAGAATTGTGATTACTGCCAAGAAAAATTGTCCATATTTCCAGTGTTCATATCATCTTTTTACAGACAGATCCTCCAGAACCTGTGGGGAAAACTGTCCTGTATTTAGCGTACCCCAGGACTCCAAACTGAGCAGGTTTTTTTATGAAATGAACTAGAAACATTGAATTTAAAGAAATCTATGAAAATTTAACCCATTAACCCTGTAAACTTTCACCTTAAGTAACTCACAGAACAACAAAATATCATTTCATATATCTGCAAAACATTTCTGGACATCACTCCTTGTTCTCAGATGACCCTGACTTCCCACCAGTGAACAAAACTAATCCATGGACATGTAATTTCAGGTCCTGATGTCTGGAAAAGTTGTTTTGGCTTTGTTTTTCAAAACAACTGTCTCATTAATGAGAGCAGGAGATGCCACTGACCTTCTCTAATGGTGCCTAGAAGGACTGATCACATTGCTGCAGCATTGTTAGGGATTTGTTCTAATCTGACCTTTTTCCTACTCCTGTACATGACACGCACTCCTGGCATTCCTTGACTAAGTATTTATCAAAATAAACTCGCACTGTTCAGGGCAGCTGCACAGATGGCATTGTAGTACAGTCTGTGCTAATAATCACTAGTGGAAATAAATTTTAGAAACATTTATTCATAGTAAAATCTTTCACTGCTCCAAGCTATCTGTGCCTTCTCCTTTGACAAGACTAGGCACATCATGTAAAACACCAAAGACAAGATCCAGAAGGAGAAGCAAAGTACTTGTAAAAGCAGTCATTACAGGATGTGGGAGAAAAACCCACAAAACCCCGGAAAAATGAAAGGAAATAAAAAGCTACAGCAATAGGTATGGAGAATGTTGCAACATAGTGCAAATCTGAAAATCTGCATTACTATACACACTGTGCGAAATACTTATTTTAGGTGTGCAATAAAAATCACCAAACGAACCATAGACTATATTTTCTTTCTGCTAGAATGTCACTACAGATACTCAGAACATAATATTTTCCTTGTAACACACTGACAGAACTGGAACTGCATCTCTACATTCATTTTGCAGCTTAGAGAGTTTAAAAAATCCTCGCCTAGAATCAGATGGAGACACAACACAGAGGCAAGTCTTGGGAAGTGCTGTGAGTATATGAAACAATAGGGGAGTTTTTAATATGTGTTTTACATTTGTTACTACTTTGCTATTTTGAAACCCAAACTTGTTTCCTTAATGATACAGAGCCATCACTTAAACCTGTTGGAAAAAAACGACTTCCAGCAGACTTCAAATATTCCAAGTGTACCAGAGAGGTGACCTTACATGTTCAGTATCCCATAAGAAAGGTGTTATGCTGGATGCACCAGCTGCAAGACCAAGGAGCCTTGCTCTCTCAGGATCTTACAGAAGCATCACTGCAGCAATATGACATTGACTGACACATCCCTTTTGGTCAGGTAGAGTTGGTTGTGGAATATAAAGCAGCAAAAACTGAAGCTCTCCTTTTATAATAGAGCCAGAAACGCTGAAGATGTGTAAATTAAGCTTCATGTGATAAGGGAAGAATTCCCATAATCAAAACAGCAGAGATGTCAATATAGGTGACAAAGATGTTAAAGTTACCACAGAGGTGGCACAGCCCTCTACTGCAACAGCGAATTTCAGATACAGCTGTAAGGCTGCTGGAGTTATTCCCAACATCTACACAGACATCACCATCTTCAGAAATGCTTTGGGACTACTCACTTGATCACATTCAAGCTGCTGAGACATTCCATACCAGGTTACATCACTCTCTCCTGCATGCTTACTCTTTCATGTCACACAGAAATACTGTATCTGCAAAGTTTACAAAAAGTTACAGAAAAAAAAAAATCACAAATGAAGGTCTCCTGCAGGTTTAAGTCCTAGCCCTACAACTTGGTGCTCACTAAGGAACACCTTCAGCTACTCAAAGTATGACTGAAAACCATGATTTACACACCTTACTCTGAAAGCTGTTGTCAGTATGAGGTTTAAAGATCAACCAAGAAAATTCCTTCTCCACTGAAATATTCTAACAGCCCCAAGATGAAATGAACAAACAAAATCTACCAGGATAATTTACACTAAAAAGTAAGAAATATTTTAAAGATATATTTGGGGGGGGTGTAATGAGACACCCATCTTTCTTTGAATTAGGATCTCTTTAACCTTGGAGCCCTAGCGATTTTGGCACAGGGATTTTTCATTCAAATATGCAGTACAAAAAGACAAAATATGAAAGCCATTTGATTTTTTTTCCTGCCAAAAAAGCAAATATGGTACTGAGGAAAAGTTGAGCAGTACTGAAGAATAGTTCTGCATCAGTCTAGAGAGAAAAAAATTATGTACAGAATATAATAATTTAACAGAAACCTTTGATTTCAGTCTTTTCAACAAATTCAAAAGAATTTAAAGAATTGCAAAGGCATGCTCCTTCTGATTCTTTGCCTAGATTCACTGTCATTTTTGCTGTAATTGATCTTTTAGCACAATTTTGTTCAGCTTCAGAGATGCCTTCAGAGCTCCACAGACAGCTGGGTAACTGACAATTTCATCAGTTTTCTTTTTTCTTACTTCCTGAGAAGCCTCTGGGCAGCAAGTCAGAAACATTCTGAAGTATTCACAAGGGAGAATAATTTTAAGGCAGGGAGACATGAAACCCTGGAAAGAAATATAATAGAATATTTCCATATATAATATTGTGTCTGGAAGAAGGAGCTTTGTTGCAACAGGAGCAGAATGAAATTAGGCAGTACAAAGTCAAAGAAACCAGTCTTAAAAATTCCTGCTATGACCTATGGAAAATCTTGCAAAAACACTGGGGATGGCCAAAAGGACAACCACAGGCCTGGCCTGGGATGCTGGAGTCCTGGCTCCAGCACTGAAGCAGAACTGAGACAATCTATGCCACTGCTGCCAGATGGTTGTTTAAGCTCATCTTAAAAACCTGGGTTACATATCAGAGTGTGTTGCTTTGCTTTCCAGCCTTCTAGTTTTGGAGTCAGAACTTCCTCACATACTTTCATGTAAACAAAGCAATGTTTGCAGAATTCTTTATCTTGTTTTCATTCCTTTCTGTAGGAAGGACAATTGATGGACACTTTCTCAGACCAGTGGAATTGAAGAGGTTTAACCTCAGTCTTCCAATGTGGTCTCTTCTCTAGAAAATTATATAAGCTGTAAGAAAAATTAAACTTCCTCTTTTCCCGCTTTGACTCTGTGGTGGTCACTGCATCTCCCTCGTGACTGTATTGCACCCACAAGAGTGCTCTTTCCTAAAAAAGAGCGGTATTTTCCTAACACACTATCATTTATTTTGGGGGTACTTCCCCAAGTGATGAAAGGCAATTCCTACTACCAATGTACAACAGAACTTTGCAAACTTTTTCAAAATAAACTAAGCCAATTTCTTCAAGCACTCCTTAAAGGTGGAATGTTGGCTTTACCTTTTATGTTGCTTTCCTCTAGACTTTACAGTTCATCATCTCCAGAATGGCACCACAGAGCTAAAAAGTTACTCCAGCTGAGAACTAAATATACAAGAAGAATCCTGTTTCATGTTTTACTATATTTTTGACAAGTTCCTCCATCTTGTAAAGACATTTATGTTTTTTCACAATGTTACAGTCCACATTATTTCTACAGGACCTACCTGACCTCCAAAGATACCTTTTAACTTGGCAAGCATGCGGTAACTACATTTTACAGTACCTTTTTAATCCTTTTGAGAACTAAAAAGATAAGAAACATATCTTTGCCCTACTTCGCTGAAATGCAATTCTCACAGGGAAGATAACGTAGAAAGTTTTATCAAAATCAGAATCTTGTGTATCAGTTAAACCTCCTCAGCTACTACACCAGTTAATCTGTTATACTTATTATTAAAAAGCAGTGGCGATTTTTTTCCTCCACTACGTCACCACCTTTTAAGTATCTATTACTTAAGTATCTATTACATAGTATTTTCCCCAGTCCTTCCACAGAATTAAAATTGAGCTGGAAAATACTAAGCTGCCTAATCTTCCCTGATTCTGGAAGAAAAGTAGCAAGCCTCAAATAATTACATAAACAAAAGCATCATAAGCTAAAACTATATCCAACCTTTAACATCTAAGCAAGGTGTTATTAATTGGAAGAATACTGTCAGAGCACTCATACACGAAAAATCTGAAAACAAAATAAATTTGGTCTAAGCATGAAAGCAGCACAGTTTTGGACAGCCTCTCAGGTACACATGCATGCAAGCAGGATACCTAACGAGCTGTAACACTGTGCTTGACCACTTCAAGAAAGGTGTTGCAGGCAGAGTTTCTGTGCAACAGCAGGCAGTGGAGCCACTGATGCAAATAATTTCATGTAGTTGTGGTATTATCATACTGTTTTGTTGGTTTGTTTGGTTTAACTGTTTCCATATCTTACAAATGCCTTCATCAATATTTCAATAAAAGATACTTCATTAATAACTTCCATGAAAGTCCTTACTCTAGAAAAACCTGCAATATTCCTTTAAAATAACAGCCTTAAACTTTTTTAACTCTAACAAGTGTCTTTGGTCCACTCCATTTTTCCAAGGCACACTGCTGAATATTTGAGGAAGATGACACCAATTTCTCTAGCAACTTTATTAAAGTGTTGGAATTATCTTTTGTCTTATTTTTTATCCACCTTGAAATTTGTTTACTTTCTGCAAACCAACTGTATAGATGGATAAGGAGACATGAATTGCACAAACAGAAACCACACTGGTCTTGGTGCTGCTTTTGTCTTCCTTCCTGAGTTTTTATCCATAAGTGCATCTGGGTTTTTTCATTTCCCCCAATGAACACAGGTACTTAGGACAAAGAAGTGCAACCGAATGTGCACTATCTACAAAAGTAATGTGTGAAAGAGAGTCTTCTCATTTTGTTTAATGCAGCATTATTTATCTTTCCTAAGCTCAACTATTCTAAAAAGTTATGCCTCACTCACCACTTTGAGCACAACTGCTACCTATAACACATCAACTCACTTCAATCAAAATCTTTCCACTTATTTAGACGTACAAATTATCAGACCAACAGTGCCGCTGCAATTTAAAATCCAATGAAAAGCTAAAGAAATTAAGACAACAAACACAGGCGGTGTTTCACAGGAAAAAAAAATCAAACCCAAAATAAAACCAAACCACCAGCAAACTTCACTTTCCTCAGCTGCCAGTTAGTAGTCTTTCCAGGAGTGTGTTTTATAACCGTGTCCCGGGGCTCCGAAGGCCACCGGGCAGGGCGGGCAGACGCTCCCGCCGGCTCCCGCCGCCGCGGCCGCACCGAGCCGGGCACAGCGGAGCGCCCACCCGCCTCCGCGCCTCCCCGCCCGCCGAGCCCCGCCCGCC
>VZUI01049985.1:0-10649 GCA_013401135.1 Cettia cetti
AGGCATTGATGAGCCATTAGCAGCAGATAAGGGAAACACTGCCCCACCTGGTTTCAACAGCTCATGAAGATGGTGATAGAATACATACTTTGGGCACATCTTACATTTTAACCTAGGACACCCTGGCACAGGTTTCCCAGAGAAGCTGTGGCTGCCCCTGGATCCCTGGAAGTGTCCAAGGCCAGGCTGGAGATTGAGGCTTGGAGCAGCCTGCGGCAGTGGAAGGTTTCCTTGACCATGGCAAGGATGGAATTGGATGATCTTTAAGCTCCCTCCCAACCTAAACTTTCTATGATTCTGCAATGTATCAACAGTGGATATGAAGAAATATCGTGAGGAGTTAAATCCACGCAACTTCCATGGAGAAAAATGGGAAGTCAGTGAAAGACAAACAAGTCCATGTTTAGTCTCCATAAAACCCACAGCCAGGGATCTGCCAGCTCAGATTTTACAGAGCACTGGTTGTGTTTTGTCCCTTTTCCCCACCAAACCTCAGCCCTGGGGATGGAAGTCCACAGGCAGAACAGTGAAAATGGAGAAATCAGAGTTCTGTTTCTTCCTATCACCCTCTGAAATCTCCACTTGAGAAAAGGTGCAAAAGTTGCTGAGAGTTTTGCAAATCTTTTCATTGTAGCTCCTACAAGGAAATTTATAGGGCTGAATATGAGGAAAATTTCAATCTCTTATGTAGACTTTTTTCAATATTTGTTTCAGGGGCATGATTTGGCCTGTATTTGAAGAGGTAAAAAAATAAAAAAAATAAGTCACTTCTGCAAATGTAGCTTTTGGGTGGATGAAAAAATCTATAAAAACTGAATAAAATGCTAATTTTTAGTTGTTCAATTAACATTTATTTAAAAGTTACTTTTAAAAAAAGGTATTTTTGGGGCATGGTACTCCAGTACTGATTGGCAGAGGAATTGAGGTAGAAAATAGTGCTGAACTAAGGGATTGCAGCTCCATTAAGAACACATTAATGTCTGCCTGTACTTTTTGATGCACTACAATCATCTTTAGAGTTGACAGCAATGACACTTGTGAGTTCAGCCAGCCCAGGAGCCCATGGAAAAAAGGGAATTTGTCAGTGTCTTCAGGCACAGATGAGTTTCCAGTCAGCAGCTGCAGCCTAACTTCCAAGAAACCTTAATAGTTGCAGTATTTCCAGTAAATATTTCCATCTACTGAAGGTTCATTAAAAATTTTGAATATTTTCTTAGTACAGCACACCTGGTCTCACTCCTGCTCTGTTCATGGCTGGGAAATTAACAGCAATGTGTAAAAAAAACAAAAACAAAAAAAAAAAACAAAAAACAAAGCACACCGAGTAAAACCTCTGCAATGTAGTTTGAAATACTAAATTTAGAGTGAAAATGATTTTTTTTAAGCAGAGAGGAAACTAGAAATTCAGGATAGGATTTCCCTGGATGGTCAGGACACATACAGACATACTGCAGATTAATGAACTTCTCAGTGTCTTTCAGTGTATTAGGTGTTTATTCAAAGAAGATTTAATCAATTCAACTAAATAGAGCCCAGAGAGCATAAATTTCCAGGGACAGGTCTGTGAATTCAGCACCTTTCTTGAGGTCCTGGGAAAGACAAGTGAACAGCAGCACTGCAGGGGATTAAATCTCACAGTCAGTACAGTAAATCCATTAAAAGCACCACAGAAACTCTTCAGGATACCAATTGATTCCTATTCTGTGTTTGTTTGGGATTTAATGCTTTGAGATCTTTTCCTTATCATTTTTCTAGGGCTAATTATAAAGAATTTCGTGATAGAGTTGATTTGTTTATGTCCTCATCACCAATATCCTTAAAACTCCCAGATTATTTCTGTGCCTACACCTCCATCTAAATGTTCTCCAGGCCTGGCATCATGAATATATTTCCAAGCATAAAAATGGGATTGACAAAACAATTTTCTCTGGAACAGGCAATATGAATTTTGATCCTAGCAAATATTAAAGACATGATTGTATTTATCATTACCCATGAGGCATCTGAATAATGCTGACAAAAGGCAGAAAATATAGGAAGGAATAGATTAAAGGAAAAAAAAAGAATAAATGAGGAATAAAGAGGAGAGACTGACAAGGTAAAACAACATGCTTTTCTAAACAACAGATGCATGAGTGTGAGGAAACAGTTTAATATTTATGGCATTTAAAATTGGACAGCAAATTGTGGCTAAGTAAAGAAAAAACTTTGTGTTTTGAGGGATGTGGATACGCATATCCCACAGATCAGCCCACTCCTGGATAATGTATTTATCTCCTGGCCTTCTCTGAACTCCCCCCAGCTTGTGAGCATTTAATGCCTTTTGCTCTGCAAGCTTTTGAAGCTGGATCATGCAAACATTCATTTAAGCTCTGGTCAATAGTGCTGCAGCAGTTTATTGACAAAGCAAGGTCTGGGTTCAGAGCCTGGGGCACCCAGCAGTTTGCAGCATTGCAGTGAGTTAATCCAGCTGGTGATTTGAGGATTTAAAGTGCAGGTTATGCAAATCTGGCAGGAATTACTTCAGTAGCTGTCCAGCTCCTTGTGGTCTTCTTTGCCTGGGAGGAAAAAATAAAATATCAACAATTGTGGCTTGCTGCAGACAGAGGTTTTCCTCTTTCTTATTTTAAAAAAGCTTTATCTCCATGGTGTTGGGGATCTCTTTACATTTGTATGCACTAAAACACACCATGAAATCCGCACAACAGCCTTTTCATGCACCTACTCCACCTGAAATCACCTTGAAGCAACAAATCCTTGTTGTTAACTGATTCAAAAGTGCAGCCCCTTATACACTGCTTCTGAAATTCACCACACCTTGATTCTCTATCACCTGTGGCCCCAACATCTACAGAACAACTTTTATGTCATCCCTTCTGGAGAAACTGGAGGAAAAAGCCCATACTACTTTAGTGCTTCTCCTGGCTCCAGTTTGCCTGGGAGTTAATATTTACAAATAAAAAAAAAAAAAAAAAAAAAAAAAATTGACAACAATTATTCAGAGTGAAAAAGAAGGGAAAAAAATTCAATCCGATTTCTTGAATTATTCTTTGTCCCAGAATTTGACCTTCTTTATGTAAATTCAAGAAAGATCTATTTTTTTTTCCCCAGTCTGGACATCCTGATTACTTCATTCATCATTACAGCATCCCTTTACTCAAGGACTGAAAACAAAACAAAAACCTGATGCTCAGGAACCTGGTTTTTAGTGGGGGACCTGGCAATCCTGGATTAATGGTTGGAGTCAGTGATCTTAGAGGGTTTTGCCAACCTGAATTGATTCAAAGTGTTCTCACTTTTTTTTTTGTTAATTTGGACTTTTTTTTTTTTTCAATTAGATTTGCAGTTTAGGAAAGAGAGGAGAAACAAAAAATCCAAAGAGAAAAGCAAATGTTAACAAGGGCATAAAATAAAACAAAAGCAAATCCATTTGAATAAGAACCTGATGCAAAACAAGGACTTTACTCTTGTTGTTGAAGTGTTTCTCACCAGCCAAGGAAGAAGCAGGTGAGCACTTGAAGGCTCTTGTAGAAGTCAAGAGAAATCTGACTCATAAATAAACATCCCTGTGCCTTCCATCTCTGCACACATTACACCTCCCTTGCAATGAAAGAAATTCAGGAATAATCAGCTTAAATCCCAGGCTGGAATGAAATTTGATCATTTTGAGCTGTGCCAGGGGCCTGTAGGAGAAAGTTATCCACGCCCATCTCCTCACCTTTTCTGTCCCATTTGTGCTTCTGCAGGCAGGGGGATTGGCTCAGCTGAAAAACCAACCCCAGGTTAATCAGTTTCCAGCTGATAAAGCCTCTGATCTGTTCCTTTGTGCACCCATGTGCATCCTAGAGCACAAAAGCTTCGTGTAGAGCTCCAGCTTTCTGTGGGCTGGAGTGGCTGCACACCCACAGCTCCAGAACTGCTTTTGTCTGTTCTGGGGAAATGCTGCTACACATCAGGGTTTCATACTTGCAGAGGATATTAAATAGTAGGTGTTGCAGAAGAACAAATTGTTTCAGAAATGGAAGCTCATTTTTGGCTTCATTTCCCTCTTATACCCTGCAGAGCACATATGATAGGATTGACCTGTAAGATGTAAACATGGAATTTCTGACCTGAAATCCTGAAAATAGTGCCCTGCTCAGTGCTCAGTGTATTCCCAGCATGCCACAGAATGAGAGGTTAGGTGTTTGCAGAGGTGACAAAACCTCAGTAGCTGCCAATGCTTGATATAAAGTCTCATTTAGGTCAGTGGTTTGGTCACTTACCATTACAGAAGTGATTAAACTATTACAAGTTAAAAAAAAAAAAAAATTAAACCAAAACAAAGAACGAGAAAATGTATAGAAATTGTTTGTTTTCATGTTTAACTGATTATCAATGGATTTTACATGCATGCCTCAACCTCTCCTTTTACATCCTTTCATATTTTTCTACAAAAAAAGGTATTTAAATTTTTTGAGTCACATTTTCTGGACTCCCTCCCATCCAAAATTTGCCTTCATTGTTGCTTCATCTAAAAAACATGAACTGGTCATTTATGCTCCTCTTACTAATCTTTGCCTTGTTTAACTATTTGTTTGCTAATTTTGCCTTGCCTATGGCCCCAGCTTTGCCTTCAAGCTTTATTTTCATGTCTTAAATGTGGTTGAAGGTTACCCCAGTAAGAGACATTTTCTGGATTTTCTACTTCATTTCATTTCACACCCCAGTCTAACTCTCAGCAGCCTGTGGAGGAAAAGCTCTCCTCACTCCTGTGGAATGAGGGGACACCTGGGGACATGAGTGGGAAAGGCCTCATCAACCCATTTTTCATTTCGGATCCATCATCCTTCAGAAAAAAATGTTACCTAATTTGTCACAAATCAACTGGGTTGACAAACAAGAGGGAAGGGATAACTCTGCCCCTGGAGCTGCTCAGTGATCCTGAGTTAGAAGGTATCAGATCCACTGTTTTCTCCTAAAATTATGATGCAATTTTTAACCTTTTCCTTCTAGTTTGGAATGTCATGGTTTCTTCCTAGATATAGCATTGGTAATGAAGTTTTCCAGCTGCTAAATGGCTGCTCATCCTATGCTGATGTACCAATAAAGCTTCCTAAAACCCTCCTGATTGCTCAAATATTCAGTTACTGAATAGCTGAAAATAGCTTAGGTGCCCTCTGAAACCTCCTTTTATCTGCACATTAGTTTTCTCCTCTCTCTGTCCAAAAACTGGTATTACAGTGATTTCTTTTTCCTTCTGGTCTGCTCCCAGAAGGCATATTTGCTAAATCAGAGCTACCGAGTGTTTTACAGTCTGGATCCTTTTTTAGGCTAGAAAATCCCAGATTGCAGGGGTTTGTCACAAGTACAAAAGTTGGTGACATTTTATTACAGTAAGATGGAATTTTCTTACTGTCAGACATTTCAAAGCCATGTTGTGCCATCAGTACAGAATTTCCTGTATCATCCCTGGTGTCAGTTACATTTGCTAATCTGACTGGATCAGTCTGCAAATCTAAAAGATTATTTGTGATTCTCGTACAAAGATGGTGTGAATGTTGTGCCTGAAATCTCTCCTGGTTTGACTTTTGTTTTTGCTTTTAAGAATCCAGTCTGCAAATCTAAAAGATTATTTGTGATTCTCATACAAAGATGGTGTGAATGTTGCTCCTGAAATCTCTCCTGGTTTGACTTTTGTTTTTGCGTTTAAGAATCCTTTAATAAAAAGGTATTTTCCACTGCCCACAAACTCTTCACTCAATATTACTGAAGTAATTTAAGGCAGTTGTAATAATATTGCCCCAAAACTGACAGGAATGAACATAAATATTACAGTGAGATTTGGATCAAGCCTCTCTTTCAGTACTGCCCAAACTCATTCCATAATCAGTGTGCTAAAACCCACAAACTCAAACATGTACAGATGCTGGATAAAGCTGAATCTGCTACTGTCAGCCAGATGATGCAGGAATAAAAACTCATTGTTTCACAGAAACAGTCCTTTAAATACTGCTCATTTTGTCTTTTCTCACACTGAAGCCTTAACCAGTATGGTACTACTCTTTAAATTCCCTGTCTTTTGTGAAATTCCTCTTTGCTGCTGTTTATTTTAATCCCAGCTTTAACAAACTGCTCATCCTGAACATCACTGGTATTTAAATCCAAACAGAAATGCAGGTTTATTTAGTGCAACTCTGCACTACTGCAAAGCAGGAAAACTTTTTGCTTTGTTCTCAGAGGCAACATAAGCTTTCAGGGAAGGTAAAAATAAGCAGGAGAAAGGAGATAAATTAATTGTGCTTCTAAATGTACTTGGACAAATATCAAATGTAAAATATCTGCCTATAATAAAGAAGTTTGTTAAATTCCATTCTATAAAAATGTTCCTATTTGTAAAACAGTGTCAGTCAAGGAGCCTTTGTGAAATGACACAGCTCAAGGAGTGTTTGGACAACGCTCTCAGGCACAGGGTGGGATTTTTGGGGTGTCTGTGCAGGGGCAGGATTCAGACCCAATGATCCTTGTGGGATCCAAACCAGGATATTCTGTGATTCCATGATCCCACTGGGTTGTGAGTCACTCCCTACTTCCCACTGGATAGTAATGCTGTCCCCAGATCTGTCTCATTTTCAGCTGACTACCAGATCTGGTCAGGAAATAGAGGATATTTTCCCCTTTACCACGTAGGTCTCACAATGAAAAATGGGGGGAGAAAGTCTTTCAGTGGTCCAATATCAAAATCTGGATTTTCCTGTGTGGACACACAAGTTGTTGATTTATGTCCCAATAAAAAGAGCAGCAATATCAGGCTCAGAAAAACTCCTAAAAAATCCTTAATCTCAAAAAAAAGTATTTCTGAGCCTAAAAATAAGAAGAGGAGAGATTTCAGCGAGCTTGAACTCTCCTCTGAAATGACTTAATGCTGGTCTCACAAGATGATTTGATTTGACCAGTGTGGGTTTCATGACCCACAATCCTGTAAACCAAGACACATTGATCACATTTTGAGAGTGTTACTGCTCATGGAAAGCAGAATGGAAAGGTAACAGGAAAAAAAGTGTCACTGCACCTTCCAGCTCTTCCTTGATGTCCCCAAACTCCTGGGGCATCGTTGCCCCTTGGTAGCAGGAACTGGCTCTGACCTCGGTGGAATTTCTTTAAGAAAGGTTTGGACAAGGAATTCTTAAATATAAAATCATTCAGGCAATAATAAACTCACACTAGATCTTTAAAGACTGAGAAATCAGCAATATCAGCACGAAATAACCCCGCAGTTACAGTTCTGCTTCTCCATTTCTATTCATGACTAGGTGGTAATTGAGTATCTGCAATTCTTTGTCTTCAGTGAAAAAAAGGACTCCAACTTCCAATGATTTTTTTCTCAATAATTCCTACTTAAGTATAAAAATTTTCATTTAAGTGCTGCATTTAAGAGCTGAAGCTCAAGAACTTGTTTAAATATGGTTGGATAAATTTTTGATTGATGAGGCTGAGATTTGGCCTGGGAAAAATACAAATAGAGTTTAAAGAGAGAGATCATAATCAAAAAAAAGGCACTTTTTTATTTCCTGTACAATACCCACAAATTCCACATGGCAATGAAATAGGCCACGAAAATAATGCAGACTGAATGCAACTTATTTCTAGAGCCCTAACTCTAAATTAATATAATTTCAGTTAAAGGAGAATTTTTCACTCACTTTCCCCTCATTTCGCCAGTTCATAGATGAGTTGATATTTATAAGACAGCTTTGAAATTATTTTAATGATTCAAGGTTGTATCCAAACAGCATTTGCAAGAATTTTGCCATGAAGTGGGCACTGCCTGCTGCATTTGGGGGATGAGGTGGAAGGAGGAGATCAAAGCTGAGCTTTAATTATTCCGAGGAATGCTGTTTGTGCATATTTTCCTTTTGCCTTTGAAGAAAAGCAGCAAAGGGTGATTTTCAGGAGCCTGAATTTCTGCTGCTCCTGCTAGTTCAGTAAATAGCAGGAATTCAAAAGAAAAATCGGAACTTGTCATTTACCCTTTCAGCCTCTTCACGGAATTAAGGTTTCCTGGAACCTAGATGAAATTCAAAAACTTCTGATTTTAGTAATTTTTCCTGCTACAATGATAAAAGAATCTGATCTGAGGCAATATAAGTGGGACTGAGGGATTCACTCCTCCAGCCTGGCTGAATTATTAACACACCCTTCCAAATCTCCAGGAGGAGTTCTGAGACTCCTTGTGGAAAATATCAATGTTTGGTGCATTTTAAATACCCTGTTAGGCAGAGAGGAAGCTAAAAGAAAAGCAGAAAAGAAATAACAAAAGTTTGATGTCTACCTACAGAATTCCAAAGCCCATTCCTGTGGAAGGCTCCTGCAAGGGAAGCACAGCTCCAGGATTCAGGAGCAATCCTGGTTATTAATGCTGCTATTTTCAGGAGAAAGAATTTTATGTATGGTTAAAATTTTTATATGAGATACTGGTGCTCTGGCCTGACTCCTTTTGTTATCACCTGTGAGAGGGGAAGATGGGAAAGGGTGTGTTGGCATCTAGAAGAAAACAGCAAATTGTTTTTTACGCATCACAAAGTGCACAAAAAAAAGACAATAATATCTTGAAAATAAATATATATATTTACTGGAGGAGTGGATATAAAATTTAGAGTATAAATGGCCTTAGAGGAAAGAAAGAATTAGACACACAAAGTTGAAAGCAATATGAAATATACTTTAAAGACACACTAAACTATTAAAACTTGGATTCATAGTAAAAAACACTGTGTCTTTTGCTGCTTTTATTACTTTGAGGTAAATTACCTGAAGAAAAAAATCAAAACAAAATGCTGAGTATTTTAAATATGCCCAGACAGCTGGTTGCATTTTCTTGCCCAGAACAGCAACTGCAATGATAACAGGGTGGTTCAAACTGAAAAAACACAAAGGCTCAGACCCAGGCAGTTCTATCCTACATTTAATCAGGATTTGTTTTGTGCGTGGGGGTGAGGATGGTGGTGTCAGTTTTCTTCCTCAGAAACACTGATTTAATCAAAACAACCTAAAATAATTCATTATAAGCAGCTTTCAGCAGGGAAAAATCAAGATATGAAGGTGGGGTAAAGCTTGAACAGAGTTAGGACAAAATTAACACTTCTTGGTGAAGCCCTGGATAATTTAGGCCACCCTCTAAATGGGCTGAGCCTGTAGAATTTCTTTTCCCCTGGCCTGAGGTGCCTGCAATGGAGGCCAGACTGCCTTACATAAAAAGATGTCTCTTAGCTCATGATTCATGCAGCATATTTAAATTCCTGCCTTTGCAGGGATGAATCAGGCCCCAAGTCTCAGTGACTCCCTTGATGTCATCTGCAAAGGGAACCTGTGTTGGATAACTCAGACACTGACACGTGAAGTTAAACCAACCATCCATCCTATGGGTTTGGAATGGAATTGTCAGCTAAAGGTTGTTTGTTTGAATATTCATTCAGCCTTCTGCTTTGCAAATTCTCCTCCTAACTCCACGAGTAAATCTCTTTCCAGTTATTTATGAGGAATTGAACACTGGCGGCTGCAATGCCTTGTTCAGGAGGTGAGCACCAAGTCCAACAGGAGCCAGCAGCACATCTTTGGAGTTCTACCCCGGTCTGAATGGGGGAAAGGGATGGCAGCAGGTCAAGGGACGTGATGTTTTCCCTCTAGTGAGGACATCTCTGTAGTTCTGTGTTGAGTTCTGGGCTCCTCAGAGAAAGAGACACGTGGACATCCTGCAGAGTGACCAGTTAAGGGTCAAAAACATGATTAAGGGACTGGAGCACCTCTCCTTTGAGGAGAGAATGAGAGCTGGGACTGTTTGGCCTGGAGAAGGCTCAGAGGGGATTTATTGCTGTGTAAAACTACCTAAGAACAAATCAGTGGCTCAAGACCAGAGGCTATGGGGCCAAACTGGGACACAGGAGGTTCCCTCTGAACCTCAGGGAACACTTTGTCACTGTGAGAGTGATGGCACACTGGAATAGATTGCCCTGGGAGTTTGTGGACTCTCCCTCTTTGGAAATATTTAAAACCTTTCTGGCACAGCCCTGGGCAATGTCCTGAATGGTCCTGTTTGAGCAGGGGGGGTTGGACCTTCAGATTTCATTTCCATCATCATTCATTATTCTGTGACTGTGTAAAAGGGGAATAATGGGAAAACAGCTAATCCTCCCTTTAGGATCAGAATTTAAAACTGAGTGTGTCAAGGAGACGGAAAAACTGACCTCACATGAGAGCTGGAAGCAGCAGAAATGTACCATGGCAGCCTGGCTTCCAAGCCCCTCCAAAATTTGTAACCCAGGCAAAACAGCAAGTGGGGGCTGAAAGAGAAGCTGCTCAGGCCAGGTGGGCTCAGCAGGTGAGCAAATCACTTTGAGCCGTGTCTTGGGTTGCAATGCAAGATGTAGCCAAAAGTTTATATTCTATCACCAGCTGTTAAACCAGGTGTGGCAGAGTTCTTTACCCTTCCAGGACCCATCCTCCCTCCAGGGGATATCTGCTGCTCAGGGGCCAGCCAGGCTCACTGCAGGGCTGAGACAATTCCATCATCCCATGGGGAGAGGCTGCACCCAGGGGGAGGAGCCCAGCATTCCTGCCTGGATCCAAGCTGGGATTGAGAGCAGCAGCACAGCCTGTGTGCACTGCATTCC
>VZUI01049987.1:0-106630 GCA_013401135.1 Cettia cetti
AGTCTTATGGATGTTCCTCCTGATTTCACCAAATATTGAGAACTCTAATTTTGTGATCACTGTGCCCCAGATGGCCTCCAACCACCACATCTCCCACCAGCCCAGCTCTGTTTGCAAACAACAGGTCAAACATAGTCCCTCCCCAATAAGCTCTCTCACCAGCTGTGACAAAAAGTTGTCCTCAAGTTGTTTATGCTACTTAATCTCTGAAATCAGCATTACAATTAATCCTCAGTAGAAATATCAACTTATGTGATGAATTCTGGAGGTAACCTGAAAAGCTCCTTTCATTCTCTTTCCTCTTCCATCACAACAACTTTTGGATATGCTCTAGAAAAAGCACTTAAATACAAGAAGGAAATATGCAATACATGGGAACAACTATCAATGAAAGAAAAACAGAAGACACAGAAAAGGCATATTTTGCCTTATATTTTCTAGGTTCTTCATGGAAGTATTTACATTTTTAAAAACATTTCTGGTGAATACTTTCAGAGATTCCATCACACTTGAAACTGGAGGTGCAACTTCTAAGCATTGTGAATCAAGTCTAAGAAATACCTTAGGACTAACTGAATTGCCAACAAGTAGAGAGTGTAAACACTAGAATACTTCAGTCAGAAAACGTGAGTGGGTCTAAAAAGAATGTAAATATAATTTAAATGGAAACACAACTTCCTCCAGGCCAGAACTATCAGATTTCTAAAACAGCAAGACTTGCATGAGTTCTTCACATTTGCTGCATGGGTACAGTGAGTACAATAACTAGTTCATTTTTTTAAATGGTAAGACTAAAAAATCTACATTGGCAGATTTTTTATGGTAAAAACAAAAATAGTTTATGGTAAAAATAAAAATCTGAATTCTGCTCATTATAACAAGGAAAAAAAAAACCAGGAAAAAAGCACTAAAATTACAAAATTAAGTGAGAATCAGTAACAGCATTGTCTTTAACTTCCATAGCCACAGTTCATGGGAAAACCATAGGGGGACACCCCCAAGCAGAAAAGCACTGAATTCCCCCAAACTCCTAAAGCAGGTAATACTTGCAATAACCTGTTACAAAATCTCTGTTCCCAATATTTGAATTGCAGCTGTTTCAACAGACTTTTGAAGTGACAACAACTTTAGACACAGAATAGGAAATTCCAGCTGGACAAGCTTGCATTAGTATTTGTGTGAATTAAGAATAACTCCGAGAACTACGAAAAGTTGCTAAAGAATTATAACATAACTAAGAACTTCCATTCACATAGAGTTAAATAACTATTCTTGCCATTTTCTCCTTAGAAAAGAGCATAAACATCTGTTTTAATACCAGGCTTATCACCATACCATTCATTCTAATTTTCATCGCTGGAAAAATTGAGGCACACTTACATTTTTCCTTACTGCTGTTACTGTTATGTATAAAATCTCCATCAGGACGTACTGTAGGGAAATCATCTTCATCATCTTCTACCACTGGATTTGAGAGAGAGTATATTATGGGAGTGAGAAGGATTTTCTAGTTCTTTGGTGTGCAAGAAAGAATTAAGACAGTCTTCATGGTCAGCCAGCACTTTTTCCTAGAACAACAGTCATGATGTCTCCCTCCCTTTTGGCTTTTTTTTTGGTTTTTTTTGCACCAAGACCACTACCAGTGTGAACATCAGTTAACAGCAGAACCTAACATTGCTCAGCATTGAAGTTTAGTACTCAATTCTCTGGTGAGAGCAACATACTTTGCTGTTACAAGTGTAGAAAGTAGAAGCCATGATTCAGTACCTATTTAATCTTCTACAAAGGAAAGTTTAAAAAAAAAAAAAAAAAAAAAAAAAAAAAAAAAAAAAAAAAAAAAGTGGAACTGCACTTCTCTGGCATTTTATTGCTATGGAAAGTTTCAAACTGCCAGAACAAACATGAATAAAAATGCCTCAGTAGAGTGCACACATACAGTGACAAGCTGTGCTCTGATATAAGGAATTCAGAGATATGCAGACATCCACATCACAGTCTAGCATGATCTCAAGTGTGCACTCAATGCTCTGTTTCCAGCTAATATATCTCAGAAGCATTACTTATGCCAGCACTTTTGACTTTTTTAAAACAGTGTATTGTTTCTACCAATACTAATATCCCATTTGTTTTTCAAAATAACAGGTAAGAGAGCAATAAATTGAATCATGATGGTTAGCAATTGGTATTCTGTAGCAGAACACTTTAAAAGAACATTGCTTGTACAGTTGACGGCTACAGGTTAACATCAAGCAGATTTTAAAGCAAATCAGAATTCTAAAGTAATAATTACCATGTTAAAGCATTTATGAAAATGACTGATCCTTTACTAAACTAAATTTAAGACACATCTTTTATTTATATGACATTAAATTGTATTGTCACAGTATCAAGATATTTCCTTGGTAAAAAGCTACATTCTATGGAGGGAAGAGTTTTTAATTACAGTGTTACCTTTATCCCTCTGGAGTTCGTCTTTGGAAACTGCATCCGCACAAGCATCAAAGTATTTCTGTAAAGTATCAACTTGTCTACACAAGATGTCTCTAAATGTTTCCATTTCTGCAAGCTTCTCACGTAAGCTATGGCCCTTCTGAAAACACAAATGAAAAAGGCCTGAACACTCAACAATAGCTTGATGCAGTATATTTAAAAAATACATTTCTGTAGCTATGAAGAAGAAATTGAAGTACACTAAGGGCATTCTAGATATCATCAATTAAGATACTGTTAATGTCAGAAGAAACCATATGGGAGTATTCCTCACACATTTTGTCACTGGTCTCAATGTTTTCTCTTGACTCCACCAGCTACTGCAGGGCACTCCACAAAAGCTTATTAAAAATGTGAAGTTGCCTGCTAACAGCTTTATACATACTTGCCTGAAAGCAGTCAGCTCCACTTTAAGATCTTTGTTCCAAACCTTATTCCCTTTTCTTGTGCTGTTCCTCTTCTGCTCTCCCAGAAGTACAGCACACTCAGTTCATATATTAAATATTCATATATATGGCACAAGGAAAGCCACACTTTGGCCAGTGCTATGTCACACTTACTAAGCTACAGAACTAGTGTTTGTTTTCATTTGGAGCCCAGGATATTCTGGTGAGTAAACTAGAAAATTTTACTGAACACATTCAAAAGTTTGATTTTCTTGCCACAGAAGATGACACCACCGTTTAAATTGGGACAATTGCATAAGAGGCATGAGAGAGCTTTCCATATCATCTGTATACCATCACATGATGGACTACTGACATTTAAATTAAATATTTTGTATTTTTTCCTATGTGAATGAGTCTTCATACATTACTTCTTTTCCAGTTGCATGCTCTTTATGTGCAAATACTAGGAGAACTTTTTACACCAACCTTGAATGAAGAGGTGGATGTTGCAGAGTATCCACTTGCTCCAGAGACAAGAGACACCATGGAGCCATGGCGTCGCAAACTTGATTCTGATCCATAGCCAGATTCAGTCTAAAAACCAAAACACAAAAAACTAGAGTGCTGAGGCTTTTGATAAAATAGAAATCATGAAAACAAGATTAATATAATTTTCTCTGAAACCCATCCATTTGGTTTTTGCAGTAGACATCTAAATAATTCAATCTGTGCCTGCATCTAAGATGATACAGTATCTGTGAAGTTATTATAAACTTGGTTTTTATTATCAAATTGATTTGTAAAATCATTTGTTACCTACAATGAATTATGTGTCCCCAAAAGAACACAGCAATATATATTTAATGGTTCACAAAAGGGACAGTGTTTGATTATTTTGGTTTATTTAATTCCTAAGAAGTAACTTTCACACAGCCTACTAAAAAACTTATATTACAATTAATTCGGGGATTAAACAGGGTTCAGTTAATCCCTCCAGTCGTACAAATAGTACCATTTTCTTTTTAAAAGCAACAAAATAGAAATCAAAGAAAATTAGACAATTACTTCCATCAAGTTTTCTCTTGTTCCAGGCTTCTATGGCAAAATCATTTATACTGGACTGAAATTAATTTTTCATGAGAACAAAAGGTAAGAAAAAAAGAAAAGACACTAAAAAAAGACACAGAAAAAAAGGTAAGACACTATAAGTAAGAGGATACAATAATAGTAACTAATTAGACAATTAGAAAGGAAAAACATCTCTTGATTAGAGTAGCTCTTAAAAGATCAAAAATAGAGCTTGACAAATTTCCTCACAAGTCAAACAGAAGCAGATACTGAGGAACTGAAAGAAAATAAATTTCTCTAAACTTTAATGTAAATTACATGCATGGCAAAGGAGATGAAAAATCCTGACAGGGAATGTAAACAATAAACAGATGGTTCAGAATAATATATGAAATACTGTTAGTAAATGAGTTTGATCAAGTAGACAGAGACAACAGTGATGGACTTTTGACAGACATAAATTCTGCAGTAGCACCAAAACTCAAATGGGGCAGGGAGAGGGGAGGCAAAACAAATGGTATAGAACAAACAAGAAGCAATAATGAAATTCCAGTTGTTGCACATTTTATGGAAAAATTGGAAGCTGTTAAGTCTTTGAGAAGGGCATGAGATTGTGGATAAGTTAAAAAGCAGAGAAAGGTAAAGAGTTGTTTGAAGTGTCAGTTAAGAATTTGGGCAAAGTGGGACAAAGTATGTACATCTGAGTTACAAGTAAGAGTCTGGGTATACAACTGCTTTGTTTCAAAAGCATTTAATAAGAACAAACTGAAGAGTCACCCAACACTTTGAACCATTTATTTTAAAAATTCCTTTAAACACAAATATAAAAAGACTTCACTGTTTAATCAGTACCTTCAATATTTATTTAAGCACATGCCACAAATCTTATGACCCAATATGTTTTTATTATAGTGAGTTTGACAGTGAAAATTCATTAATTTTTCTCTGTATCTTGTACACACTAGGAAAGATGATAAAACTTCATTTGAATAGGATATGGCTTAAAGAACAGATCAATTTTAAAATCTAGCTAAAACATCCATTTCATTGAGGTTATTTTAACATAGCAAGTATTTTCTGATTTTGTCCTTATAGTGAGAAAGACACACCTATGCAAGACCTTGTTTAAGTTTAGGACATGAAATTTCTGGATTTCTTTACTTGACATTTAGTCAAAGCCACACCTTTATAGTCCTATTTTACAACTTCCAAGAATAGTTGTAAACTTATAAGTAGAAAATCTGATGCTTTATATTCTACATCTGAATTAAATCCTTTTCTTCCAATAAGATGCATACAGTCAATGCTCAGCTAATTTAGTTCAAAAAATCAAATGGTGAAAGAAAAAAAAATCCAACCCTTTTTTTCCATATAATATGTAAGCTTCATTTTTTAAGGTACCTTTTCAGCAGAATATTTATTTTTCTGTCATTTATGCTTGTGATTATTAATTCCACTACATAATTCATCCACGCTACAGAACAGTACATGTAACAGCACACACAATTATATGGACAGAGATATCAGCTTGCAAAGTCTACCAATAAAAAGGTGCAACATAATTAACCACTTGTTATTGAGAAGCAAATTCAGCAGGCATTAAGAGCAGGATGAACCACACATATCATAAATCAAAAGTATGTGCATTTACAGAGCACGTTCACAAAACTGTGTCAGACAATTTTATTTGAATAGCCAAGAGGAAAAAAAAAATACATTGAGAATACTTATTTTTCACAAGAACCAGAAAATAAGTACTCATTTCTAACAGATGCACAGACAAGCCATCCTGCTCACAGCAGACATACACAGGCAGATGAACACAAACAAAGAAAGCATGAATCATGCAAAGCCCCACCATTCTACTACCGCAACATCTAAACGAGAGCAGGTCACTGCCGCATTTATGTCTTGCAAAGCAGATCATCGTTAATTAATCACTGCAGAAACAATCATTTACATTGAGAAGAAGAATGTAGACAAAGTTTCTTCTGTTTACACAAATTTAAATTTCCCAAGATAAAAACTGGAAAAGCTGGGAGTTCATATGATGGAAATCAACAGTCTCTGCTTGAAAACAAAATTACTTGTAGAAGTCGTATCAATTCATACCATCAAGCACTAATGTCAAATTGCCATGCTTGGTAAAAAGATGCAGTTCTTTGAAATTCCATGCATACATCACAGCTTCAAAGCTACATTAAAACTGGCATTTGATAGTAATTGCAACACCTTCAGCTTTCTAAGGCAATGCATGAAATCCATTAATCCTTTTGTTACCACAGACAAGAGGAAAGAGCCACATGATCCAAAGCTTCATGTGATCCCTTAACTGGAACAGATGCTAGTATCAGCAACAAGGCAGTATGCCAGAAAAGCTGCTTTCAATAAAAAAAGCCAAGTATTTGCAGAATCATATTGCAGATCTCTGTTACTGCTCGCACTAATTCTTAAGTGGAAAATAATACCCTTGAAATAAAGCGCAGACTCATGGCAAAGTTGTCTCGCTTAAAAAAAAAAATCAAATAAAGCAAATTGCTCTCACATATCTTCAAGGATTTTGATTATGTCTCAATTTAGTGCCTGTGAAGCACTTCAGTGTACTTTTGTTAACCAAGGCAGATATATTCCCTTAGCATTATAAATTATTTATTATTTTACGTAACACAACCAGCAGGCTCCTCCCTCAAAGGCACACAGCTCGCCCAGAAGGTGATGGAATAGATACTAGGACACAGTGACTCTAATCTCATTTTCTACAGCATTTGTGAAAAATCCCACTCAAACATCCAAGAGATCAAGACATAGTATCTTACAAAAAAACCCCCCAGAATATGGAAAAAGAAGTAATAACAAATAAGAGCTGCAAGGTAGCATGAAAGGCTTGGCAGAAAATAAGCAGATACGATCTGTAAACAACTATGTTCCAAAGGCAATTTTTAGACTCGCTGCAAATGTTTCAGTGTCTCAGCACAGCTGGTCTGTAGCTGGACAGATAAATTTGGCCATAAATAAGAAACCCAATTCGGCTAACCTAGTTCAACATAGAAAAGAAGTAAACAAGTCCCTGGTGAGCTGTGATAGGACAGATTTGAACTCAACAGGGAACCCCAGCCAATCCCATTCAATCCTGAATGCAGACAGATCATTGGCCAGGGCGATGGGCGTGGCTGAGACACTGACCAATCAGGTGTCAGGCACAGGAATTTTTGAACCTCCTATAAAAGGTGGCAGCGAACACCAACCCGAGCTGTTTGTCCTGTGAACCTCGGGGAGTCCTGTCCTGTGTCTGTCTCCAACCTGCGACCGTAAAGTAAGGCTTGAGAAGGATGGGTTAGTGCCAGGATGAGCCACGGCAAGGCTACCCTAGGAAATACTGCAAACAGTAAGAACACAACATACACCACAGGTAGGGCAGTACAGGATGTATTTCTGAGGACTAAAATGAAAGATACAATTATCATGTGACTGTAGGTCTGATTTTTCAATTGTTCTGAAGCTGTTGACAATGGAAATTTAAGGTTGCAAAACCAAGGCGGTAGTTCGCAGGAAGGCAGAGATAAAAATTCCCCAATCCAGGTCAGAGCAGCTGGATCATTATTCCCCACCCACAGCCCTCCCAAGCACAGTTTAAATGTAAAACTATTTAAAAGGAAAGAGCTTCTAACATGACAAGTTTTGCAACCACAAAAACAAGGAAAGTCATGTAGACCTAACTTTTCTCCACCAGTTGATACATGCAATTCCATAGTAAATATGCACATTACATGCACAGGAATCATGTCCCCAGGAATTCCAAGTTGAAAACAAAGTATAAATATAAAACCCTTCACTGAGCAAAATTACCAAAACCCAAGCTGACAATAACTCCAACACCTAGTGTACTTAGTAATAAAACTGAAGCAGCTTGTACTCCTGGGTCATGGGACTAAAAGCCAGGCTAGGAGAGGCTACATTTATCCCTTCCATGAATCTGAGCTATCAGGAAAGGTATAGGTAAGGTCAGTATTGTAATACAAGAACTAATAAATACCATTCTATTAGATAGCAGCAGAAAAAGCTCTGATGTTTTGGCATCAGTTCCCAATGCACTAAAGTAAGTGTTGCTTCTTGTTTTCATGCTTTGAAACCTAGTGGGAATAGTTACAGATTTTAAAGAATGAATTAATTCCATTACATATTGTCTGATCTTGGTTTAAGGCTAGCAATTGTGCCTTTAAAAACAAGAACAGTTTTTATCCCACGTGAAAGCACTAGTCACATGGTCTTTTTAGCAATTACACAAAATTGCATAATAGTTACATTAAATATTATTACATTGTCACAATGTATAAAATTCAAAAGCGAGTGTTGCCACGGTTAATGTCTGAGTGCTAATTAAGGCAGATGACCCAGGAGGCAGCAGGAAAAGCCGCTGCAGGAGTCTGAGAACCGGCTCTCCCGTGGAGCATCCACCAGGTGGAGGGAAAGCCCTGCAAGGACTGAGGACATGGGGATAACCCAGCCTGTCTCAAAGGGGGACAGAACAAGGAGACTAAGGCACGCACTGTGCTCACAGTTAACAAGCATTTAGGCAATCTTATCCTTCAAAACGGCAGGGAAGCATGATTGCCTCTTACTCCAGTTGTTGGTTCAGTTATATTTTTTAATTGAAGATAGTTAAGTATTACATTAATATCACCTCTGTAGAACCAGAGAAACACATCCACCATCTGTATTACAGTGAAAAATCTTGGGCTAAAGACCATAATAAGATTTCAAAAGACCATATTAAAAAGCAATGGGGGTATATTGACCTTTGTGAAAAGGTACTTGTTGCAAGCCTGAGCCTATTTTGCATATGGACTTGAGAGGCCTACACTTTGCCTAATCAGAATAAACATTTTCCTAACAAGAAATGCTAGGATTCAAAGTACAGGTGCAGGCAAGGTTCTTACTTGCACTGAAAGAAATGGACTACAAAAAGCTTTACAGAGACACAGAACATATCTATCAGCAGATAAATATCCCTAGCTATCTATGCTTCCTATCAATAAGAAGAAAAACTGTCAAAAGTGCTCCTGCAAAACCCACAAAGTTCCTTGTTCACCTAGTGCAATTAGCAGTTATCTTGTCACTGCTAAATTTGGAAACAGATTGTTTTTCCCCCTCCACTCAATCCTTAAATATTTAAGTTGAAATAGTCAAATTCCATAATGCATTTGACAAAGAATACAAGGAAAACTATCTTACACCATAAGGAAATACATGAGAATACATGATGTTTAAATTGCAATCTCCTAACAGTAATTTGGGAAAAGTGGGGAAAAAGAAAGGTTTACTTTTAATACAATCCTTGTTTTGCATTTCACACCCTATCAAAATTAACACAATTCTCTTCATTTTCAAAACCTATTACCTACTCCTATTTTCTTCTTGCTGTAGCCCTTGTCAGCTCTCGACAGCTACTTCCGTCAAAAACAAAGGAGGCTCATTGACCCATTACATATTAGAACCAAAAAAGCTGTATGAAATAAGGGACTCCAAGACATGAAATTTTTTGTCATGTTCCTGATACAGCTTCAGATTCCTCAAGTTGTCCAGGGTTGAAGATTCATAGAAAACCAGTCCTTCTATTCAGTCAAAACCATGTTTACTTAAAAACAAAGCCCAGTCTGGTTTGAAATATGCAACAGCATTCTGCCATCAGTAAAGCCTTACATGCATTTCTAATCATACATCAGTTTTACAACATAAAGATTCCATATATTAAGCTCAAACTAGACTGTCCAAAAGTAATTTTACCTTCAAACAAAAGATGAATATATTGGATATAAAGTATCAGAGTTCTGAAGGAATAATTATCTACGGACAAACTCAACCGTTCTGCATGGCAGGCAGAAAATAATCAGAATCATTAAGGTTGGAAAAGACTCCCCAGATCATTGAGTCCAACCTTTGACACACCACCACCAGCCAACTAGACCATAAAAGTAAGTACAACACTTTTACTGTACGCCTCCAGCATCTCCATTACTTTCCTGGGCAGCCCATTCCAATACCTGACCACCCTTTCAGTGAAAAAATTCTTCCCCATGTCCAACCTGCAGAGCCTTCCTGCCCTCCAGCAGATCAGCACTCCCACCCAGGCTGCTGTCACCTGCAAACTGCCTCAGGGTGCCCTCAATCCCCTTGTCCCGATTGTCTGTAAGGATGTGACACAGAACTCAATGCTGAGCCTTGGGGAACAGCACTGCTGAGCAGCCACCAGCTGGATGTAACTCCATCCACTGCCACTCTCTGGTCTCAGCTCTCCAGCTGCTTTTTATCCAGTGAACAGTGTACCTGTCCAAGCCACGGGCTGCCAGTTTCTCCATAATATTCCAAATTCTCTCATAATGCTATGAGAAATGGTGTCAAAGGCTTTAGTAAAGCCTAGATAGAAAACATCTGCAGCCTTTCCCTCATCCACTAAGAAGGTCACCCTGTCATAAAAAGGGGATCAGGTTGATCAGGCAGGATCTGCCTTTCACAAATCCACGCTGACTGGGCCTGATGCCCTGATTGCCCTGTATGTGCCAGTCATCACACTCAAGATACTCTGTCCCATAACCTTCCCAGGCTGACAGGATATTCCCAGATCCTCCTTCTGACCCTTCTTAGAGGTGGACAAATCTCCAGTTATCTGGGGTGTCCCTGGTTAAACCAGGATTGATCGTAAGTGATGCAGAGTGCCTTGGAAAGGTATCTCATCAGCTCCCTCAATCCTCTTGGGTGAGTCTCATATGGTCCCACAGATTTGTGAGTGGCTAAGTGACATGGGAGATCATTTCCTCCTGAGTTACAGGAAGTCTATTCTGATCCCCATTCCTGTTTGGAAGCTCAGGGGTCTGCTTGCCCTGAGGATATTTGATCTCCCCGTTAAAGACTGAGGCAAAGAAAGCATTAAGTACCTCAGCCTTGTCCTCATCCTTGGGGACAGTGTTGCCCACCCACATGCCCATTAAAGAATGGAGATTTTCCTTGGCCCTCCTTTTGTTGTTAATGTATTTGTAAAAAAATATCATCTTATACAGCAGTGACCAGACTGAGTTCTAGATAAGGTTTCCTCCCTCTATTTTTTTCTCTACATGACTTACCAACATCCTTGTACCCTTCCTGAGGTGTCTGCCCCAGCCTACATAGGAAGCAACATCTGCAAAATCTTAAGTCAAGTGAAGTGAAGGGTCTGGAACAGAAAAAGAGGAGTGGCTGAAGGAGTTGGGGAAGCTCAGCCTGGAAGAAAGGAGGCTCAGAGGAGACCTTATCACTGTCTACAGCTGCCTGAAAGGAAGTGTGGTGAGATGGGTGTCAGTCTCTTATTCCAAGCAGCAAGTGACAGGACAAGCAGAAATGGCCTCAAGTTGCAGCAAGGGAGGTTTAGTTTAGACAATATAAATTTTTTTCCATGGAAAAGGTTGTAAAGCACTGGAACATACTTCTCAGGGAAGTGGTGAAATCACCATACCTGAAAGTGCTAAAAAAAGGTGTGGATATGGCATTTGAGGACATGGTTTAGTAGTGAACATGGTGGTGCTGCTGGATTGACAATTGAATGTGGAAATATTAACAGTCTTTTTCAACATTAGCAATTCCATTAAACACTTGATACACAATGACTTACCTAGGTTTTAAAAAGTTGCATGAAAACAATAATTGTTTTACAAAGAATAACAGCACATGATTCTGCAATTCTCATCTTAGTTTATGGGCTAAGAACAAGTCTAACATGACATAAAACAAAAATGTTAAAGGGATAAGTTATCTGAATACTACCAATGTTTAGATGTAAGACCTAGCCCCAAATACAGAAGGACAAAGATATGCATATAAAGCAGATCTCACACCAAAAAACTTCATAAGCAAAGTCAGATTATGAGTTTATCTAACTTAAAAGCTTTGTATATTTCATGTAAAGGACATTTTTATATAAGGATAAAAATTCAGACGATTTCCAGGGACGTTCGTGAATTACCAATTCAAAACATGAGAGTACGTCCTTCTGTCACAAGGTTTCGCAGTACTCTGGTCTAACAGGTCAGGACTGGGAAAATTAAGTTGTCATACACTCGTGTTACTTTCGTGTTAGTTCATCCATTTAACCTCCCCGAGTCAGTATGGTGTGTGACCACTAGAGGGAAATAGCGAAAAGGAAACAGACACGGTTGGAGGTTACTACTGGTCAAAGACCAACAGTAACCCTTATCCTGTTTCTGCTTCACTCCCTGGGCATAGAAACCTCCTTTTCTTGGTAGACAATCAAAACCAGGGCAGTTTTACCTTTAGCCTTTATAATTACATTTGAGACACATTACTTAGTGAGGATTAAGTTTTCCACAAAGCATGCAAGTAGCAACAATGACATTTAGTGCTGAACGGATGAAACTGAATTAGAAATGGTAATAGAGATTAAAGAAATTATTCTGAAGTCAGACTTCTCAGCCAGTTCAAAAGAGTGAACCAACTAAGAGCATACTCATTTTTAGTTAAGATTGTCCAAATTCATAGTACCAAATCAATCTGACAAATGTTCCGACTCAGATTTTTTTAGAACTTCATCTAACAAGAAGTAGTTAGGTTCAATATAATTTAGCTTTAAAAAAAGTTTAATACTTGACACAGAAAAAAATTGGCACATGTGTCTCAAGCACTGTGTCCAAGTAGAAGACTTCTTCACATTCAACTGCTCTGTCATTAGTCTGCAAACACAGAGTTCATCATTAAAAGCAGTTTTTTATACCAGCCAGATGAATAGGCACAGGATTTCTTCATATACAGGTTATACATTAAATAGGCTCTCACTAAACTAGTTTGTCCTGTATGTACGCACACTTTGAGAAGCATCAGAAGAAACAAAGTTTTAGTTAAAGTCTACCAAACTCATTAAAATCATGAAGTAATGATACAGACATATTTCATCTGAAATAAGTTATGTACTCTATTCATAATGCTTAAGTTTATACAGGCTTATTTAGGAGTTTGAAAAACTGTTTTATTAAATGCAACTTTCAGAAAACTCATCTTTGAAAATTACAATATTAACTGATATTACATACAATATTAACAAACATATCAGTAACGATATTAAACTCACTTGCCAATACAAAAACAACCTCCACACTATCATTGTTCATTGATGCAAGAAGAAACAGACTGCTTTTATTTGCTGAAAGCCAACACCCTCTGTGTAATAGGAAAAACAACTTCAAGCACAGCACAGGTCTCTACAATAAGCTGACCTACCCTGCCCTTGAAGGAAAATCTGGAAACTGTTTCGAAAACAGCTCACAAAAGCCTACTTCTAGTACATTAGAGGAAAGAAAATAAAAGTATCTAGGCCCTAAAGTGTTCAGAACCTTGAAGATAAATGTTATCATGAGTTCTAAACAGAACTGTAATACTATTGCGGTCCTCATTAGGCTGTGCACTAAGATTTGGGACACCATTTTGATCTTACTTTGCTTTCCAGAAAGGTAAAAAGTATAAAGAAGATAAAGGTTGCCAGTACAGAGCTGATACCAACACAAAAACTCCCTGCGATAAGCATTAGCTAGAGAACAGTACAATAAAACAAGCAGTTTATGCCTATTTCAACTCAAGTCTTCTATGGTAAGTAAATCATCTTATTTCATGACAGTATGTCTGTTTTGTACAAGCTGCAGAGCCCTTTCTGTAAGAACTTGTGCATTAACTGCACACTGTCCTATGAAAAACCCAGGCAACTGCAGAAACACATCCAGTATGTACATAATTATTTTGTAGAATTTATTTTCTACATACTGCTGAAGTCCAATCCCATTGTTGATTCTCTCACAGAAGTGTACCCCTGAATAATTCATTGTGAGAAAGTGACACGTGTTGAGAGCTGACAAAATGAAACTGATGTTATAACCTGCAGAGATCCCAGTGTGCATATGGGGATGTGACCTAAGACTTCAGGAGAACGGCCATATTCTTGCTGTTGATTGCTTTGAACTGCAACACACTAAAAAACTGATTTTACCCCCTTGTGAAGTGAGGGGAGGGAAACTCCCATCTGATGGTAGGTAAGGTGTTGCATCCTGACTATTCTGCACGGCAGTGATAAAATGCATATTCTGTCACCAGATTTTCATATTCTGACAGATCTGCTTATAGTCCAGTTCAGGCATTGAAAAAGCAGCAGCCATAAAAATGATGAAGGTGAAGCTATTGTATCTACATCCAAAAGCACTCCAGGCTCAAATCTGCCTCACAGTTGAGAACAGTAAAGAAAAACAGCAGATCTGGTGTGTAACACAGAGCTCTTATATCAAGACAGTATAAATCAACAAGGAAAGCATAGAAGCTTTCCAGTCAAGTGTCACAAAAGTATTTCTCCTACATGCAGGCTCAGATTCACACATTTCAGACTTTATTCCCATATGACCAAGTTCAAACCCATAATGGAGCAAGTTTGTTACTCCAGGTTCTGTGTACTCTGGTGGATACTCTGAGAGAGACTATGTATGACTAGTACTGTCAGCTGAAAACTCTTCATCTGCTGAAGACATGTCTAGCCAGCATGATGACCTCTATTCAAGAATTAAAACACAAACCAGTCCAGTAACTCTCTGAAGATCAATTACATAAACTTGCACAAACCTTTAAGTCCTATGTATTGTTTGATTAGATTATGGGAGCTATAGTCTAAGTAGCTGATATCTTTGCCCTTTCTTTGTACTTGGCAAAACTGGCAGGTTTACCTAACAGATTTCCTCAAACCCACTAAATATCACTAAGCACATAAATTATATATATTTATATATATTATATATAATATATAGAATATATTACATATATTTATATGTAATACATATATATATATATATAATATTTTCTGCTTAACCTTGCTTAGCATATTTGGAGACAGGTATGACAAGAATGGAAATAAGTAGATGCTGCACTTTTTGAACTGCACAAGAATAAAGCAAAAATTGAAGGAGACAGAATTTAACCAGACCTTTTATTTACATCTGAAAATTCTGAGAACCAGCAAACTGAGGCAAAAAACCTTCATCTTGTTAAAAAAAAGAAGTGTTTCAAGACAGAGGAATTCTTTTGCTGGGAAGCAGAAAATACTATAACACAAGGAAAGGTTAACTGCTATGTAAGAAATGTGCTTTTTACCATTGAATCAGACTGACTACAAAGCAAGATCTCTAGTACCACCTCCTGCTCAGAGCATGTCCAGTTACATACTCAGGCCTACACCCCACAAGGATGCAGGATTCTTCAGAGAATTATAATATCTATTTTCAAAGCCAAAGCAATTGTTATGAAACATAACTGGAACACAGAAGCAAAGAAAGACTGGGTTGGTCAAAGTGAAACAATCTGCTTTGTTTATAATTAATCAAGTGTGTTGGGCTGGCATGTACAAAGCTTTAGTTCAGCTTTAAACAGTACTAACTGTAACTACTTTATAAATAAGCTGCAATTTAACACCTGCTGTGCGATCATGGGCCTAGAACAGCAAAAGGGTGCCAAGACAGACAAAGAAATATTGTTTTCAGTCCTGAAAGGGAAGTTTCAATGATTTGGAAATGACAACATTTAGGTTTGCTGCAGTAAACATGCTTGTGTAGTCAACTGAAACTGCTGATTCACTGGCATTCCCCTAGTCTTCTTTCAGGAAAAACACAGTTTTCAGCAATAAGTGCACTTAGCAAATTTAGCAACATCTAATGACATGCTCTGTCATATGCATTAGATTTTCTGCTGATACTAATGCTAAAATAATAGAATGTACAAGACATACTCAAGCTTAGTTTCCCTCATTGAAATTTAATTAATATTAATTCAATTTTAAAGAAAGAACCCTCTGTTATTGACAGCAAAGGAATAATAACTTGAATAATTCATCTAATCTTTCCCTGAAAGAACAGCTTCTTACAAAATTGACAGCTTTCAGTGCCACCATCATACTGTACATCAGGGCAAGTAACTCTTATCAGCTGAGCATCAAGTGCATTTGTTTGCTTAAGCAATTTTACAATAATACACAAATCCTCACAAGTTATTTCAGATTACTGAGGTAGAAAGATGTACACCTTTCTCTGTTTGACCCTCCATTCCCCCAGTTTTCTGATGCCTATGTTCATACCAAGCAATACGGGATATTTAAACAGTAGCAGTTAAATATTAAACCTATTCTTTCTCTCGTATTTAAAACAAATATGTTCAAGAACACAACTTTCTTCTCCTCTGCAGTCAGTCTATACACAGACATGAAAATAACAACAAAAGCATATTTTCATGCTTGATCTGTTTTCAGAGACAAAAAAGAATCTTTTTGCTGACCTACAGTAAAAATTATATTGGAAGAATTATCTTAGGAGGTTCTGATAAATGGCAAGGACATTCAATTAAAAGAGGAGGTGCCCCAAGCCATGATGTGTTTCCAAAGGAATTTCGCCAGCTCTTTAGAGACACGTTAGGTTCTGGAGCCTTTTTCAGGAGTTTCACAGGATAGGGGTGGTGTATGTGCCTCTCAAAGGAGCCAAAAAGTTACCTCTGCTCAGAGTTACTATGTCTCACTGGTACTTGTGCACTCCACCCATGCGGTGGAGCACTACTCCCCACAGCAAGGGGATTAACTATGATCTATTAATACCACCTCATTGAGTTTCATAATGAAAGCTCACTGAAGAAAAGCCACTTCCTAAGAAGTTCTTTCAGAAAGCAAAAAAGGACCACCTTTAGTAGACTGAGGCATACAGAGTACCCAAGACGTTTCCATTAAGCTGTTAATGCACAGGTTTTTTTGAGGTGATGAGTAATAATTCTGAGTAAGCAGCATACAATATTTCCAAGTGCCAACTTTCAACTGTTTAACCACTCACTACTTTTACATTGCAGCTCTCTACTTTCTGTTCTTGATACCAAGAGCTTACCCTAATTTGGAGGGGCATTTATCACCCAAGTCAAGCTTGACATAGGTCTCTCTCTCTCGTGTTTTCAGGGAGACCTTGTAAAATCTGCTACCACTCTGTCGTGGAGAACTTGGACTCCTAGAGATAACTGCATGTCTTTCTGCTGGAGACAAACCTTGACATTCCCCTTAGTTCCATTAAATGAAAGTGTACACTATCAAAATGATCTACCCAAATGTTTTACAAAGTGAATTAATAACACTTCTGAGTTTACTACTGGAATCCCACTTGTTTATAGCAATGAGACTGGCTACTTACTGCACAGCCAGCTGAAAATCAACTCTTCTAAAATTCTGGTCACCTCATGGCCAAGCATTAGTCTTGAGATCAAGTTTACCTTAGCCAAGTATATCACTCTTCATTAAATAGCACTGCAAAAATGTTGACTGACATACTCAACAGCTTAGTGGAGCGGTAGTGTCACAAGCCTTTCACATTATTTGATACTGAGTTAGCACTTTTGCAAGTGTTTTCCTTCACACAGTGTTGCACCCAAAAGGCAACACTCCGCTAATTTGCAATTTGAACTGTAATTTTCAGGCATCCATTAGCTATTTCAGGACACCTTGGTTCACCAGCCTGGTTATGCAATGATCAAAAATTTACTTTAACTTTTCTGCGCATTTGAATCTTGAATCAATTAGTATATTCAGCTAATTTAAGGGAAAGATAGGAGTAAGCCATCTCAAGTAAGTTTACAACCTTTTTGGGGCAGGGGCTTGAGAGGAGAGTTCAAGACTACTAAAACTGTGAAGACTATGTGTTAATGCTCTGACTAGGTGGGAGAGAACACTTTTTAATTAGGGACATAGAGGTGATGACAGCTTTCACAGATATAAAGATTTAAAATGATCTTAAGTGAACATCTATGTACAGCTTCAGATCCAGATAAGCAGCTCCCATTAGAGTAACAGGCAAGCTCAGTAGCGAACTGAGATAGGTTAGATTACTTAGTAGTTTCTTTATGTAGACTGTCCCCATACTTTACAAAGTACTAAAAGAAGCAAAATCACTTAAGAAGCTGAACCAAACCCACACAGCACAATAATTATTACTCAAAGCAGCTGAGCTGGATAGACTGAGGTTGAGAGATGAGCAGCACAAACTTAACACTTATGTACGCATGAGAAAAATGGAGTTCAAAGTTTACTTGTTTATAGAAAATACTGTGCTGTACACACACAGGACAAGTAGCAATATGCAGATAGTTCTATAGATGAATCAGATTCAGTGGTCTGCAAGCTGAATAAGTTAAAAAATTCATAGTGTTTTAAATTGTAGCATACAAGATCCACAAAATAATCCTACATTCTGTACAACACATATAGGATCCTAGTGGAAATACTGAGTTCTATTTTGGTGCTATACTTCACAGAAAGATGGAGACTGAGTTTGGAAGACAGCAATGCAAGGTATCAGAAAGTTGTAAAAGACATCCACGTGAACAAAAAAATCAAAGAATGGGGGACTGATCTAACAGAAGAAGACAAGAAATGTTAAGTGTTTTAAAAAATGAATGGAACAATCTCTCTAGATTTTCTGTAGGATTACTTAAAAAGGAGAACTCATGTTTTATGAGGATGGCAAGAAATCCCTTTGATGGCAGAAACAGGCTAAAATGACTCCACAAGCCCTTACTGTTACAACACTTCCCAATCCAACTTACAGTGAAACATAGCAGATAGTAAGGATGACTTTAGTTCATATTAGGGGAAGAATTATAATTAAATTTATGACTCTTCCTTCAGGACAGTACCTCAGTTTCTTTCTTTTCTGATCTCTATACCACTCGTGTCACTGAAGAGCAGAAAGAAAAAGTATTCATGACTGAAGGACAAATGAATTTGAAAAGTTAGACAGTGTGTTCAAACTTGAGACAGCTACACCCTTCTTCTATGTCCTTCCCACTATACCTAAGGTTCTGGTCAAAAATCCAAAATAAATAAGCTTATTACTGACAAGTTCAGAAGCCTGTGCTTGAACATTTTTCATTATTTAGTTATCAAGGAGTGGTTTTGCAAACACTTCAAATTCAGCTTTGCTGGGAGATGTCAAATGTGAATACACAAGAACTTAAATTACATTTTTAACATCAACACACAACAGTGACAGAAACAGCAACAAAAACTCATCTAAGTTCCTGCATAAGCTTGAGCAACAGTTCATGAGTTTTTAGTTTCAAATTAGTACAGGGTGTTTTTGTAACACCTTTAAGTGTGTCTCTGCCACTCATCAGTTACTTGCCCGTACATTTCAGTCTTTTAAACAGATAAACAGGATTTTAAAGCAGATTTCACAGGTTAACATAGGTATTTGAATGTTGTCCTCCAGCCTCCTCAGGCAAGCTGCACTAGCGCTGTAAGCCAGAGCCTCACAATGCCACAGTGAGAGTGGCTCACTAGCTTCCAGAGCAAAATTCATTACCACAAAAACAATAAGAGTGTATGCTATACAATCCATATCAACCTCAAACAGAAATATTTAGAGTTTGTGGCATGCCCAGAGCACCTGACAAAAGAACAAGGAAATCCAAATCAGAGTAATAGGAAATAAGAGTTGGCATCAAGACTATTTAAGAAATTTGTTCCAGTATTTAGGACATGGACATTAACATAGGCAAAGGAGGTATCATCATCACACTCCTACAATCTTCATAATGAACTTGATAAATAAAACCAAAGTTGAAGATGCTTTCCTTCATCTGCACCGTTGCTTCCACTTATGTCAGTCTTACTTGTGAATGGGTTCAGGGGCAAGTATGGTCAGAGGAACTTGTGTTAGTATGAAATGCCAAAAAAAATTAAAATAATAGGGAGCCACAGTTCTTTTCAGACCTCAGCAATAACTGCTAAGGAAGCAAATACTTTTAAACCCACACATTATTGAAACAGCCCAACTCCAGGAGAGGAAGTAGAAGGAGAAATGGCAACAGACACTCCCTGTTGCTCCCTCCTATATGATGTATCTGAAGTCATACTACTGAAAAGTTTTTACTTTAAAATAATTAACAAGATTGTATTTATAATTAACATTCACTCATCAATATTAGAACATTTACCATTGCTAGAAATTGACAGTGACTAGTTGTCAATAATGTAGTAAGATGATGATAAAAATTATAAAGGTTGCAACATCAAAATAGACTTCTGAAGACTATTTGTAGCATTTCAATATGCACTTAAATACAGCCTACACAAACATCTAAACTACTTGGTCCAGCAGCTCCTCAATGGTCTGCCAGAAAATAGAAATGCTAAATTTAATGTACAAAACTATTTACTGATGGCAGAAATTTATACTTCTCATTTAGTATCTACTTTAAAAGTTTGTTACATTAGTACACTAAGCCAAAATGTTTCTGTATAGTTTCTCTGCATATACTATTAATTTTAAATTATCTTATTAATTTCAGTCCAGACTGGCAATAGATTTGGAGTGATTTATTTGTATATCTTTATTGCCATAATTAGTATATTAAATCCATTCTAGGGCAGGATTAGAAATGTGTAAAAAAGGAGAAAATGACCCTGTCTTCACAGAATGTTACAGCTCTACTTGTAATTTCTGAAAGCCTGTGGACAAGTTAAACATGTACTGCCTTTCTGTACTCACCCCTTCTTTTTGATAACCTGAGCTCATTATTTCACAAATTGAAACTCTGATATTGGTTTCTGACCTGATCAATGGGTCAAATTTTTTTTGCTCTGGCATCCACTGCTATAGAATATTACTATAAGTAGGTTACTTCTATTTGCATTTTTCAATGTTTTCTTAGAACAGCTAAATAAAAATAATCTCACAGATCAATATTTACATACAGTATGCAAACCAAAGTTTGACTTTAAGCATGGTTAATGTGAAATTTCTTAAGGCATTTATAGGTTGAAGGAACAGGTAGATGCACTTGGATCTCAGTCTGAAGGTGACACATTACAGAACAAAATTACAGAACAAAAACTACGAACTGAGAAACTCTGGGTGCTTCTAATCAAGTCTGAAGTGAAATTTAAGGCCTCCTCTGAGTTTAATAAAAGTTACTCATGTATAACCTCTTATACTTAAGTTCATAAGAGAAATAACGAAGCTAGAAAGCAATTTGAATTTATAAATACTTCAATATTTACTGCAATATTTTACCTGAAGTCCTTCACTCTCTTTATCAGGAAGCTGATTATAATACTAACGGATTTAAGCAATCTGTTCTGAGAGGGAATCCCTCAGCTCTGGGTAGGTACTCTGTGGGTTCCTTTGTTACTGAGATGCTTCTCAAGTGCTCAACCTCCTGGTGCTCTGGGTTCATCCATTGGGACTTCAGCTTTTGAATGGTTTTGCAATCATGTAAGACTAGAAAAAAGCCCACCTCTACCCCTTGTCCTCTCCACCTGCTGCCCTTCCTGCTTCAACATCACAATTACTGTTACTAGCAATGTTTTTCAACATGTAGCAGTACTCAGTATTCAGTAATTCTGTCAGAACAGTACATTAACACGGGAAAATCACCATAACAGTCAAATTAATGGTTCTGAACACTTTTACAGGTAAGGTAATTGCTAACTTTTTAAAAGTTACTTGAAAAATAGGAACTCTTATGTTGTTAACAAGAATTTTCTGAAAGTTTCAGGCTGATGATGTTTTTGAGTTTTGAATTTTCTCACAACAATATTCTGAAGTGTCCTTATTGACTGCAACTAAAACCATGCTGTTTAAAGTTTGCTCTGTAGTTTTCTAAATTGACTCATGAACTAAGATCAGAAGTCAGAAAATAACCACCTCACAACTAAATATCTCAGTTCTAGGTCACATGTTTGAAAGTGTATCAGTGTTAAATATAATTAATCAACTGTTTTAATAATTACTTAACTCTTTCTTAAATTTGAATTTAGCAGACTGTCAAATCCAGTGTTTTGGGTTTTTCCCACCATTTAAACTAGACCTGCACTTAATGCAAAATAGTATCTAAAGCATCCTACTTGGTTTGACAATTGTATTTTAAGAAACAAGTTACAGTACACAAATAATTGCACAAAATTAGAAATACTTAAAAACTAAACTATCTTTGACCCCAAGGCTGCCATGTCTCCTCCCCGCATTTGGGGAAAAATGGCTAAAAAACCAAGATATAAGCTTTACTTTTTTTGATGTTTCTGTATAACCTTATTATAACTAGGCAACTCCTTCCACAGTGTCTAATCAAGAGTGAAAACAATAAAGCAGTAGCCACTTTTTTAAGGAAAATTTTTACTGAGTGAAACAGGCTACTTTAATTTAAGGGGGACAGATCCCTTCACCCCCATAAAAAGGACTTATGTCAATTAGGTTTGGAAAACAGCTTTTCACAGACAAACTTCGAGATTCATGCCTCCTACTCTAGATATAAACACCTTGTACATCATAATTTCAAAATGAAAAAGAAAACCTACCTACTCCCTACATGCCAACTTATTGGACATCTAGGTACTCCTCTAAAAAGTTACCTTTTCCACTTTGAAATAGCAAAATCAGATATTGTAGGAAGTTCAGGAAGACTTATTTCAGTTTGACAAACAAAAGATTTTGCAAATATTAGACCAAAAAAGCTATCAAACTGTACTGAGCCATGAAGTCAATAATGAAGACATTAAGAGTCTGTGTGAAGAAAATAAAAACTATGATGGAACAAAATGGGACAAACTCTAACTGATGCAAAATTTCTTATAAAGTATTCATTTCTAAATAAATTCTCATCAAGTTCTCAATTTGAGTGGTAGATTAATATAACAAGAAATCCTTACCTTGATCTCAGGAATTCAAGCTCATTTGCTCAAAATAAGTTTATTTATACAGAAGTTTCTCACAACAAACAGCAATTCACTCTCCTCATTTTCTCACAGCACTGAACTAACAACATTTAAGCCAGTTTATCCAACTTTAGGTTAGAAATTCCAGATTCCACTTTGAAACTATGGGAGAGACCTGGATAAGGCAGTCTTTCAAATTATTATTAAGAAAAGAGTAACTTTCCAAATACATCAGCACTGTGGTACTCCAGCACCATCCATGTTTTGACACCAGAGAAATGCCTGATCAATACATCTAGTGAAACATTCAAGCAGAAGAATGGACTCTTAGTTACACATGAACCACTTCCTCATTCGCCCCACTGATGGCATTAGAGTAGTTTTAGATGTATCCTCCTCTAGTTCAGGGCAATGAATAAACATTTTGAGCTATACTTGAAACAATGTGGTAAGGATTCAGGAACCTCAGTACAAGAAAAAAAAGCACAATTATAAATCCCCCTGAAAATTCTAATGGTTTTTATGCCTGAACATAAGCTGGTTTACATTTCTAAGCCATCAGCCACTCATTGGTTCTGCTAAGCATGAAGTTTTTCTATGTCTGCTTAAACTCATATTTAATATAAGATTAATTTTAAATCAGTATTCCCTTTGTTTGGAGCACAATGAAACATAGTTAAAGCTTCTGTCTATTTTTCTTACTCTGCAGGTCAACAACCTTGTGACATGCTACATTAAGTCTCACAAACACACTTTTGTTAGCAAATAGCTTAAGCAGCCTACCAGAACTACCTACCCACTCAGTAAACAACAAAGAACTTCAAAACCAAAAAAAAGTACTTTATGCAGCAGCAGACTAATGTTAAGAAAAATGACTGTTTAGTACAGAAAATAACTTCCTCTCTTTACTTTATTCAAATTATTATGTGCCATTCAATGTACCTGTTTCAATTTTTACCCTGAAGGAACTTTTGCATGAGGTTTGTTAACCATACCAGAAAGTTCCTTCAGAAAATGTCAGAGAAAGCCAACAGAAATCTGAACTTTTCAGTGCAATGAGATATTTTTACCCATCTTCCCCTTCTCTCAATCAAGTTTTTATATATAAAACTTGCATGAGCTGAAGTGAATTAAAGGATGAATGAGGAGTTACTTTAAGGTTCACTTAAGTGTTCTTCATACAAATTTGAACAAAAAAATGGGATTGACTTCCAGATTCCATGAAAATATTTTCTTTCAGATCCTATCAAAATTATGTTGGAAAAATGTACTGTTTCTTAAATATTTTCCATTCAAACCTATATAAGAATTACACGTTGTAGCAGTAATCCCTCAATGAAAGCAGAGAAACAAGATATTTGGAGACATATTCTTTAAGAATAATCATACTGAAGACTGGATTCAGAGACTTCTGTGTTGTGTTTAATTCTATCAAACACCTATTTATGTAAATACAGCACTTTTCCAAGGTTTCTGGTCATAAGATTACTGCATATTTTCTAAAATCGTTAGAAGCAACAGATGCACCTCTACACCTACAATATTTGCCACAAAAAACTCCTACTATGAAGACAACAGAATATTGCACTAGAAAGATGTTAGTAACTCTGATTATTTCATTTTATACTTTAAACTTGAGTATAAGCTATTACTACAAGAATGCAGTAACTTCTGCTGTTTTCCTTGCTTTGTCTTGATCATGATATTCTTGATATTTAGTTGCATAATTAAAAAAGGATGTTTTAAAATAAAGCATTACATTAACAAATGTTTTGACAGCTTATCTAAAAGTAATGTGCCATAGTATTTTCTATTCCGTTTAAGAATGAAAACAACTGCTATTTCCCTTAAATACTCTTAACACTGGAGAGTAAAAAGGAGTATGAAAGAAACTGAAAAATGTAAAACAGCCATGACACTACAAACTACACATGCTGGAAAAGCTGTAAGACACAGAACAGCCAAGTCCAGTGTTATTACCTTAGGATAGCAAGATGCAAACTGAACTGTTTCTTGTCAGTTCAGCATATACAGAAGGACTTATTACCACTTCCTACTTGTAGACATACTTTTCTTCTGTTTTTATAACATTCCAGAACATCCTCACTTTAAAAAGCAAGCTGAAAAGTAACATTATAAAAATAATGAAAAACACTCTCATTATCCCTGTATTAATTCTAAAAAATAATTTTAGAAAAGGGTAGTGTAAATAACCAAGCCCTCACTCTTCTTTGTTAAGCATAAAGGCAGATATCTGGTACAATTTACTTATTTAAATAACTACCAAATTCTTGCAAAGCGCGGAAGTTTAAACTGTCCAAACCTAAATCAATGTTAAAACATTATTTTTTAAAGTGGACAAACTGTATAATTAATCAGGCTTCTTTATAAAGGGACATCAGTTTTGGAATGCTAGAATTTGTACTCCTCAATATTCACTCATGATCTGAAAAGGAGGTTGAATAAGACAACTTAGGCTTACCAATAAAAGCTTATCAATAATACCAGAGTGACAAAGGAAAATAAACAGATACCTCATGACAGGGGCTGAGCACTAATGCAGGTTAAAAAACTGGTGTTCAAAACCACAAGATTTTCTTTTAAGTAGTACAAAGAAACAATTCTAAATTAACACTTCCAATGGCAAACTCTAAAATACTATCATTCAATAATCTATGAGATGGTGATTCCACAAAGTTGCAGCTCAGAACTGAGCAACAGTTAAGGTGAGCCTTACAAAAGGGAACAGAAAAATAGCATGAAAAAGGTTTAAGGCTGTGAGGAGCAGAATTTAAGACAGGATCTGGGTTTTTTCATCACTTACTCCTACAAGGTAGCATGCAATGACACAGGCTGCATTTCTGCTTTTCCAGTTTCAGGTTAAAGTTCCGCATTTCCCCAGCTAAATCATTCACAAAATCTAGTCTAAATTTTAGCCTAGGGCTATTAAGTTCCACAGCTACACTAATCCATACTTGAAGACCCCCAAGCCTATAAACCAGTTTTTGAAATGCCAGTTCTATGGATGTGCAATCCAGTAACTTCTTTAGTGTATCCTCATGAGAAATTTCTCTCAGGTATTGCACTACGAATAAATTGCAGTATTGTTGTCTCAAAAACACTCCACTGTTAGCTTTATATTTTTTCATTAGACTACAGGAAAGAATCCTGGCTTTGCAACTTAATTTCTTATGTTTTAATATTACATCTGTATCAAAATGAAGGCAGAATGCCAAGCTACAAAGGGATGAACAGTCCAAATGAGAAAGAGAACCATTATCAAAAGCACTTTAAGTTTAAGAACATGTACAGCTTATTGCAAGGAATGGCTAATAAAAGGTGAAACCTTTTAATCACAGACAGTACCTATACAGACAAAACTTCAAGAAGCTCAAGGTAAAAATTCATATTTACTTGGATATCTATTTCAATTTGTATTCCTGTAATACCTGTGTAACCCAGATTGAGAGGTTGCATTATGCTATGCATCGTAGTTTAATGCTACACCTTGGGACAGTGCCTATCTTGCACCTGAAAACATAATGGATATTTTGTGTGCTTTCTACCTGACCTAAAGGGTTTGAACGTCAGGTATTTTTAAAATGAAAATAATTGAGTTAATTGGAAGATATACGGAACAGATCAAGAAAAGTGAACCAAAATGTGGATGAAGAGTAGTGCCTTAAAAGATGAAGAGTAGCGCCTTAAAAGACAGAGACAAAAGCCAAAAATCAGATACAGTAAAAGTGGTCGAATGATGAAAAAGAGGAGCCGAAAACCAGAATGATAACCTAGAGAATTGACTCTTAAGACTAGCAAGTTAACATCTAGGATAGATAAGAAGCCATTCAATAATCAGGGAGAGGATGGACAAAACCTTGAAAACATCATTCAAACATAATAAAAGCTTTTTTTTGTTTCAAGCTAGGGAGCTCAAGAAAGGCTCACAGTTAGCCCCCAGTAAAGTCTTACCTCTGAACAACAAGTCAACTCCTTTGAAATATATTTAACATAGAGCTTTAATCTTGAGCTTTTACCTGTCATAAATACCATGACTGTACAGGGAAGCTTAAACTCTCTGCAAGCACTATGCTTGATCTAATGAGGGAACAAGGAAGGAAATTAGAAAAGAAAAAATTATATACCTTGTGTTGTTCTATTGCATCTACCCATTGTTGTCTGTGGTCTGGGTCCTGAGCCCGGAGGTACCAAACGCTGTCATTGACGCTGATATCAAATCTGCATTCATCAAAGTCATGGGGCTGTGACAGAGGAGAGTGTAAAGTAGCAAAAATTAGCAACATGATCAACATACCTCAGAGATTACTTTGACACTCAAACAGTAATTAGAAAATCTGGTCTATATTGTCTTGAATTCATCCTAGATTCTAAATTGTGTAGCTGTCTCAAATAATGAACATATACTCCCATAATGAAAGATGGTCTTCTGAAATAGAAAAGCCTGTGTAATACATTCTTATTAAAAAAAATTTCATAAATAAATTCCACATATAATAAGTTCCATATTTTCAAATACTTTGAAACAAATTCTTTAGCAAAATATCTACCATACCAGAAAATATTCCTGTATATACATTTTAATTTCAAAACAGGAGAAGAACTTCATAACATTATTGCTACCAGTATTAATTTTAGATTAAGTACATAACAAAAAATATCAGGATAGAACCATAAAAGAAGAGTGTATCTAAATGACAAGTCAGAGCAGGAACTTAAGCTGTGACATGCTCTGCCTCAACTATTTGCACCATGAATATTTTACAGATACTTGGAAGCCACATGTAATCCTTTAACACATCTCCACTCAACTCCATCTAACTTTCAGTTCGCATGCCTTAAATACTAGTAAAGTTTTACTAATGTAACAATGAAGCTGTTAAGGAAAGTACATGGAAAGAAAATGATCTAATCTTCCCTGTACCCTGACACTGTCAGTTCAAAGTTACTCCTTAGCAAACATCCAACTGAGCCCAATATTCCCTACACCCTTCATCATTGAAAGTCATTTTTAAAGACACGTAACACAGGTGTAGCTGAAAACTTTTTTGAAATTGAATACAAAGAAAAAATACACATGAAAATAATCACAGGAGGCTAACAGGCTCCAGGATAAAGGCTGGTGACACAGTCTGAAGGACCACAAATACTGGTACCAGATGCTGAAGACAATCCTATGCATGTTAGGAATATCCTTTACAACACAAGGGCCACTCTGCCAATACATTCATCTTGCAAACTAAAACACTGTGAATCACTCCTGAAACACTCCACAAAAGAAAACCTAAGGGCATGCCTCATTTGTTGTTATGCACATCATTCCTGTGTTAGTGAGAAGTTCTTTCAAAGAATTTGGAAACCAGAAGCTACTTACACTGTAAAAAAACCAAACCAAAAGCTTTCTCTCATTCTGTTTTTAATATACTAAGGAAGAAGAAAAGTATAACAGAATTCAAATTACCAAATAAAAAATTAGAAAGAGTTTAACAAAAGTATGTTAAAAAACTGAAGTGTAAGCTTAAAGCTTCATACACTTGGTCGAGCACCTGAGTGTTCAATTAAAAAAAAAATTTAAACTTCCCAAAGGAAAAATCCCCAGCAACAGTAAGAACTGAAAATCAAGTCAAACAACTACAGCTACTAATTATCTAATACCTGGCCATCTCAAGTTAATTAAATTCAACCAAATTTCAAAACTGGTTCTGTACACTCCTTTGCCTTCACTGAACCAGACAAAGGGGTGTAAAAAGGGACAGGGTTTGTTTGATCCAGGCTGGAAGCCAGGTGCCCACCAAAATCTTAGTCACTACCCTCAGCCAGATAGGGGAGAGAGAATATGATGAAAGACTCATGAATTGAGATAAGGACAGGGAGATTAGTCACCAGTTACTGCCACAGGTAAAATACACTTGACTCAGGGAAAATAGTTTCATTTATTAACAATCAAAGCAGAGAAGAATAATAAAAACTTAAAGGCACTCCACTCCTCCTTACCAGGCTCCACTTCACTACCTACTTTCCTCTACGTCATCCCTCAAGCATTGCAAGGTAACAGGGAATGGGAGTTGCAGTCAGTCCCACCATTTTCTGTCATTGCTTCCCTATGCTCTTTCTCTGTTCAGCATAAGAACTTTCTCGTAGGACAGAGAGCTCTGAGATCTTCTCCAACATGGGTCCCTCCCAAGGGCTGCAGCTCTTCCTTCACTGCTCCAGGGTAGGTCCTTTCCACAGGGCACAGTCCTTCAGACACAGCCTGCTCCAGCATGGGTCTGCCGGGGGCCACAATTCCTGCCAGCAAACCTGCTACAACATGGGCTCCTCTCTCCATGGGGACACAGGTCCTGCCAGGAGGCTGCTCCAGCAGGAGCTTGCCACACCCCATGGATGCTCCCGGGTGCAGGGAGACTCCCTGCTTTACCATGGTCTCCCCTACAGGCTGCAGGGGAATTTATTCTCAGCACTTGACCATGTGTTCCCCCTCCTTCCTTACTGATCTCTGTGTCTGCAGAGCTGTTGATCTCAAATATTCTCAGCTCTCTCTCCCAATCCATGTTGCACAGCAGTTTTTACACTTCCTTAGGTACAGAAGAAATATACCATCATCTCTGTTAACTCAGTTTTGGCCATCAGCAGGTCCATCTTAGATCCAGATAAGAGCTGGGTCTATGAAATATGGAGGCAACTTCTGCATCTGAAGAAGCCACATGTGCAGCCTCTCGTTACCAAAACTTGCCATATGGACCCAGTACAGGACACTACAAGTCTTCTAGTCCAGGTCCCTCTTCTTCAAGCTGCTTTTTCTATTACAATTATTACATACATAAAAGAAGTTCACCTGCTTTGGAACAGCAAACTTGCCAAGGCAATGTGGCTTATATGCCTGCTCCCAGCCACTGCAGACAGGCCTTCAGACCCTTAGTCATGTGATGGCAGACATACATCTACAACAAACAGAGATATTCCAAAAAATCACCTGAACAAAGTCTAGAAAGATTAGCTATCAAGGTTTTTCCTGACATGATAACATTCCTCTGCTTGACTCTCATTCTTGAAGCCTTCTGGAAAGAGTTACAAGCAATTACATTGTAGGTGATTAAAAACACTTGCCAAAACTCATTTTAAAAGCCTGCAGCACTACTGATTGCACACTTCCATACCGTGCACTTACTTCAGTTCACCATCATCCTTGCTTTCCCCTGAATCTCATCTTTAACATAAACATCTTCTAATGCAACTTAAGACTATCGCTACTCTTCTTTTCAAAGACAGGTGTTTGTACTCTCCTTCTTTCCAAAACAGCTTTTAATATATCTGAAAATTCATGCCTTGTTGCTAAGACACGGAAAGATTATGTTTTCTATGAGAACTAGAGAAAACTTTAAACACTTTTCTCCACTATCTACTGCATACACACTTCTGCATTACATGTAGTTAAGTCATCTATATATAAATATATAAATATATATATATACACACACACACACACACACACACATTTATATAATTGACCAGCCAGTCAAAGGAGAGGATTGTCCTGTTCTGCTCTGCATTGGGGCAGCCTGACCTTGAGCACTGTGTACAGGTTCAGGCATGGAAATACAAGAGAGACATAAAGCTATTAGAGAGCAGCCAAAGGAGGGCCACAAAGGTGGTGAAGGGTTTGGAGGGGAAGCCTTATGAAGAGAGGCTGAGAACACTTGGTTTGTTCAGCCTGGAGGAGACTGAGGGGAGACTTCATGGTGGTTTATTCTTCAACAAGAAGCAGTGGGGCAGGCACTGATCTTTTCACTCTCATGATCATTTACAGTGAGAACCTGAGGAGGTGGCATGAAGCTGAGTCAGAGGAGGTTTAGGTTGGATATGGAGAATAAGTTTTTCACCCAGAGAGCCAGTGAGCACAGGAAGAGGTTCCCCAGGGAAGTGGTCACAACACCAAGCCTGACAGATTTCAAGAAGTGTTTGGATGATGCTCTTGGGCACATGGTGGGAGTCTTGAGGCTCTCCTGCACAGGACCAGAAGTTGGACTCGGTGATTCTGGTGCATTCCTTCAACTCAGCATGTTCTGTGATTCTATAAATCAGGTTTAGGGTTATACTCAGCTCACTGTGCAGTTCCATGTTATAAAAGAATTCACCTAATCAAGTCATCCTGTTAGATCATGTTGCTAAAAGAAAAGAAATAACCAGTAACAAAGTTAAATATGCTTCAAAAGGAAGTTAGGCAGGTGACACACAATTTGCTCTTTACTTATTTAACACCCTATAGTATATATTAATTACCACCCTTCTCTGTTTTGTTCTTGTTTTTAACCATGCCTCATTGGAAGAATTTCAAATTAATTGAACACAAAAGACAAATCCCCTGAATCATGTGATGTGTTCTCTTCCTTACACAGAACAAATCAGGTTGTTGTCGATTAACCCCCTTCTCACCAGTACATATGTAACTTTTTGGCATCATCTGTTACACTCTCCTCCCCCCCCAAGCTACTGACAAACTTCCTTGGTTTACCTCTGGCTATAAGTGCTTTTATTGTTTTCTGTAGCTGCATCTAGCAAAGACCACAAAATGTTCTTCACAACTTCTCAGGTCTGTCCTTTATTCTTCTAACATTCTCATCAGACATCATTTGACTCCTTCACGCTTCTGAAAGTTCTTCTGTTTCTCTTCACTTTCTTCCTGCAGACAGCAACTCATTTCATTTAGATCTCATTTCTTTCTGAGGTTCACTGTTTCTTACCTAGTGTTGCCTTTCCCCTTTACACTCAGAAGCTGTTATAAATTGGTACAGTTCTTAGCCAGTCATATGACAGGACCTTGGAGGATAAATAGGGATTTTCATCTGTAACAAGCTAAGGACATGTGCTGAGGCCAGGATATGTCCTAATGACCTTTCACAACCAAGATAAGGAAAGAAAAAGGAATGTTTTAGTTATGCAGGGAAGCAGGAAACAAGTAGGAATTCACTATCTATCTTCAGGATTTAAAGTGCCTTGGAGAACTTCAGCTGCTTTTTCTCAACCTGCAGCAGTCTCAAGCAACATACATAAATTGAGAGGGCACTGGGAAATAAAACCCAGATCAAGACACCTTGAATGGGGGCACCTGGAAACATTTATAGCATTTTCAAAACTGAGTTGCACAGACTTAAGTGTCCATGGCAGAGGTAATCTCTGTATATGTCAAGGGTTCCTTTGAGAGCCCGTATTATATTAAAAAAAAAAAAAGAAGAAACCTACAAAAAGCTCCCACAGCTAAATCATAATTCTATTCAAGAACATGCTCCAGGAAATAGGCCTCCAGCACCCACAAACACCCTTTCTGTATGACTCCTAAGCTTTTTTCCAAGGCACTTGCAGAGAATCCTGCAGAAACAAAGGCAATTCCAAGTATTCAAGCATCCTAAATCCTTCCAAAACTAATGGGTGCTAGCTCTTAAATTCTAAACATTTCTAAGCAAGAACCATTTACATGAAAAAACACTCACTTTGCTACAGTTACTGAGGAAGTTGGTAGCCAGCTCAGGCCTCATGAGTCATAGCTGATTGCATTGCCACAAAATCCTTCCTGCTATACAGCTGTCAAGCCTGAGGTACTCATAAAAGAGGCTTCAGAGCAGTATCTGCTTGAAAAATACTGGTTCAGGTGCTTAAGGAAAATTACACAGGAAAGATTAAGTGTTTTTATATACTTTATTACCTTCAAGAGTATTCCATGTGCTCCATGTGAGCAAAAAAACCCAAAACCAAACCTTGAATGAAGAAACTTTTGCTTTATCTCTCTCCCTACTCCAAAAGGTACTAAAGGCATTTTGTCCCTTCCTTACAGAGGAAAGTCAGGGTGGTTCATAGCAGATACAACTCAAGTCTGCACATTACAATTATTAAAGTGTTCTTCTGCGACTATTCTCATTGCAGAACTAGAACTTATCTAAGCTGAAATTATTTTAAAATTTTGAAGGCTTTTCTTATTAAGAAAATCCTGGGCTGGGAACTAGGACACAAGACAAACAATAGAGGCCTACAGAAAATGAAAACTACTATTCCTTAGATCTCAGACATGAATGTCAGTAGCATAAATTCAGCAGAGCCTGCCATCTAGCCTAAGCCAAAACACGAACCTGATGTTCCCCTTTTGCTTCTCTTAGCACTAACTTCTCTCAAAGTGAGTTAAGAGAAATTCACATTCTTTTTTCTGAGTGGCTTGAGTATGGTGTCAATCAGATGTTACTTAACTGAAAAACTGAGAAAACAAATTCAAGTTTTGGTAATCAAACTACAGGTTTTTTCTTTAAAAATTAGCCTACACATATATGCCTTACATCAGAGTACCTAAAGCCACTAAAAATGCTAATACTCAGCTTTTAAGAAACACAAGAAGCCTTATCAAATAAAACTGACTTAAGTGTTTTGCATATATTTCATTGATGCAAATGCTGTAACTCATGCTTGCAGATTTTTTTTGTATGTAGCACGTGTATAGGGACAAACTCCTTGGAAACCACTTCTTTTCCACTTGGAATACAACTTGGTACATTCTGCCCTTTGCTTCATCTGCTGAGGAAATACTGAAACACCACTCTGCAACTCTGATGTCTATCTGCAAGCATCTTCATGTTAATATGCCTGTCAATCTTTTTAAGATAGCAAACTTCACCAGTTTAAACATAAATACCGCTTATAAAAGTAGACATGAGATTATACCCTGGAAAATGAGATACAAGCCAGACTATAACTATTCATAAACAACTTTTCCAGCTCAAGAGAGCTGAACACACTTTTCCCATGTGAACAGTGTCACTGACCTACCATGCACAGTAAAATTTATCTACTGGTTAGTTTTTTTACCATTCCCATGGAATTCAGGAAGAAGCATCCTTTTTGTACTGCTCTTCAATTTCCTGAAGTCCTTCAGTTACAAAGTACCTGAAAAAACTACCACTTCCTCCACAAAAAAACCCAAATGTTCAGAGCAGTTACTACCAACCTACAGATTTGCTTATTTGTTTTCACATATCATTCAATAGGTTCTGGACCTGGATGCATTCACTCAAATGCCAAAACCACCTCTACCCTCTCAAGCTTTCAACAGGAAATTCAAAAGATCATTCCAGGACAATATGGATAGGACAAGAAAGGACAGAGGGGCACAAGAAATCACAACAACAAAATAAATTGCAGCTGTAACTTTTGAAACAGACAGAAGTTCAAATCAGCATTTTATTCACCCATAAGCAAGGAAAACTCACAACAGAAGGCAACAAACTGGACAAAGGGAGAGATGTGCATGTGATATTTAGGATGCAATGGACAACACCAGTATTCTATGTTAAAAAAAGAGAAGACACAATATACAATGAGCTATAGAAATAAGATAATAAACACCTTAAAAATTAGGTAACCTGGTGGAATAAAAAAAAGGGAAAGCAACGCAATGTAGCAGGTAACAACATTTAAAAAAGGAAACAAAAAAATCACTCCACGATTCTCAGTAAGCAGTATGTATCAAAGCACGAAAAACATTGCAGTCAAAGTATGTACTTTGACTATAAGATTAAAAGAAAAAAAAAAGAACCTATTTGTTACCTATTTGAAAAAAAAAGTTATACGAACATATTTTACATGCACCTACATTGAGGTGCTAACAAAATCCCAAAAATAAGAGATTTACTTTAAGATCTGTGCTGTGTGACTGAAGGAATTAGTTCTAAAAGCACACATGAAAACTGTATTTCAGCTCCCATGTAAAACCAGTTTGGAACTGGCAAAGGCTGTGATTAGTTAACTAGAAAAAAGCAAATGAAAAATATAGACAAGTTTGAAAAAGTGCATGTCCTAAAATATTTTTTCAAAAGCATTTAATTCATGAGAGATCCAAACTGTGAAGAAATTGTCCCCTGCTTCCAAAATGTAAAATGGCTGAAAACATGATAACTTTTGAAAAAACAATTTGAACTTTGGTAATGAAATGAAGTACCACTGACATGATTTTAAAGTTGCATTCTAGATGGTGAATAATACTTAAAATCATTAACAGAGAAATACCATCAGTTGAATCACAATATGTGTTTTAGTAAATAATATTATGCACGGTTAGGATTTTACCAGACAAGACCAGTCTAAACATTGTCATTTTTGCCTTATTAAATACTAAATAGTAATATTTTTCAAGTTAGTGTATTTCTCTCCAGATTCACTGAAAAACTCATGGGTCAAGATAGAGAGATGATTTACCTACTGCCATCATGGTCAAGCAGATTTGACTTGGAGAAAACTGACAATTTATTGCAAAGTAGAGTTGGATGGTGAGAAACAAGACAGGCACAGGGGGATAGGGAATGAGGGCTATGGTTCTAACATTTTAATTCTGCCACTCCTTCCTCATGCTTTCATGAGGAATTTAATTTTTTCAGCAAAGATTGTATCCATCACTGCAATTCTTCGGGGTAAACCTGTTACAGCATGGGCTCTTTGGAGGAGGCTGCAGCTGTGAAGAGACATCCAGCTGCCATGACTGGGTTCTAAACAGGCTGCAGTGTGGTGCTCATCTGGTCTGGGGTGATTCTCTGCACAGGTTACACCAAAAATGCCTGCACAATGCCTCCTCTACAGGATCTTGCTCTGTGGCTGGAGCACCTCTTCCTGCCCAAACAGCTTTTTCTCACCTTTTTCCTCGCTTCTCTTTCTCACACACTGCTGAGCAGCATTTTTGCCATTTAACTCTGTGCACCCTGAGATGTCACACAGTGGCTGTGGGGCTCAGCTGTGCCCTGCACTGTGTCTGCTGGAGCTGACCATGCCCTGTGCAGGACAACCTAGAGGCTCCTCACAGAGGCTGCCAGCCCCATGAGGTACACTCAGTGCAATCATAAAAGCTCATCAAAATCCTTCTGTCACTATGACTTATCCTTGAAGACATTGCCCTTAGAACTATAAACATTGAAGTAATTAATTTTGCAAGGATTTTTAAAAATATCAGTATCCATCCTGGATCCAAGTCTCAAGATGGAACAACATAAAGACAGCATTATACTTCATTGCCTATAATACATTTTATTAATAATGTTCAGAAGTCCCAAAAGACATTCCAAGTTTTAATTTCCTATATTTGTAGTATTTGCACCCTGTTGCTCCAGGGAAAGCCAAGTAGATGCACAAATCTGGCGAATTAAGGTCTACCAAGAGTCACAACACAAAATCTGGTTTCCCTTTCTTAGTTCTAAAATCCAGTCAAAACCTAACAGAAACACTAGACTACGTCTTGCCTTTCCTTGTTATTCTTAAGCAATAAAACCTCACTTTTTAGTTACATTGACTAGCTATATTCTTTTCACATTTATTTGTACTGTATTTTTTATGACAGCATAGGAAAACCTTATTACAAACAAGCAAGTAAATAAGACAGTTCTATGCCTATTGAAAGTGATAAACCTTTAGGGGCAAATTATGAGATATCTAACTTCTTGCTCATTAGCACATTAAAAAGAAAACTTTCTCATAAAGGCATATTTGCAGTCATAGAAAAAATTATAAAGAAAATAGGCTTAAAAATATAAAAGCCTATTAAATGTTTTAATATCCTTTGCTACATCCTTTTTACATCCAAATATTCCATTTCAGGTTTTAGTCAGGATTTTATTAAAAACACTTATTTTTCTTTTAAATAATGATCTTATCTTCTCAAAACCTAGCTAAAGTAGAGGCCAGCAAAAGCAGGAGCATGTAAGCAGAATTTAAAATTAGTTTGTTAGCATAGCATGCAAATTTAAAATTAGCTTGGTTTAATCCATTGCAAAGAAGCTCTCTCACGGGACAACTGTCCTTTTAAGTCTGGATCAAGCATACATTGCATGTTACTTTAGCACAGAAACCATTTTTAAAATTTGAAATTACAGACCTCAGGTGTAAACCTGGTCAATCTGGTTTTCTGCACACTTGTCAAATAGATTCAGATGCTAAAGTGATCATATAGAAGAAATTTTCATATCTGTGATGAATTAATCTATCTTACAGGACAGTATCTTACAGTATATGAGTTTTTTAGATCAGTATTTTATCAAATTATTTCTGTGTTAATGAAGTGGAATTAGTAGGTAGTACCAAGTCATGCTGTATTGGTTAATATGTAAACATACCCCTGGCACTGCTATTCTCAAGTGCCTACTGAAAAAACAGTTACTTGTGATAGCAAGACCTAGAGTATAAACAAACGTGCACTTGTAAAGTCAGCGAAACGTTAGTCACAGACATGGAATGACACTGTGTTACTAAAAGAAAGAGGGCAAGGCTGAAATTGTTGTAAACCAGCATGTGCTTGCAGCCATCACCTCAAGTGATCTACTAGCGACAACAGATACATCTAAAAGCTCCATGGATTAGTAAATTGGCATTAACAGATTTAGATACCCACAGAGAGAAATCAGGATATAACTAATGGGCCTGTCCTACTTAAACATAGTCTGAAGAGCTAACTAACAGTTATGGAAATGGAAGCAACATTACTTTGGTGAGAATCAAGTCAAAGTGAATCTCTTGCAGACAAATTCATATGATACTTCTCAGGTTTCCAGTTTGAACAAAATATTTGCATTATCAGGAAGAAAGCCAAGCAATTCTGTATCAACTTTAGAAAATGTAGAAACACTGTCTGAGCCACTTCTTTTAAAGTTTATTTTTACTGGACAGTCAGATATACAAGCAGGAATCACATGAATACACGCTGCACTCCTAAAATAACTATTTGTATATTGATTAATTTAGTTGTACCCCACACAATGTCCTGTAGTTTGGCACAGAAGACCCAACACTCTCACATACACAAGTGGCAACAGAACTATGTGTTTCACTAGAAAACCATAAGTGAATGTCCAGAGAAGGTCCTCTATCCTGAGAGAAAAGCCATGCTTCATAGCACTATATTGAGCTGACAGAGTAGAACATTCTGGACTTAGATTCATGGTGATGGGAATAGAAATTCTGGTTCTAGGAAATCAGTGACATTCCAGCTAGAACAGAGGCCTGATGTACCTGCAAAAGCACCACACTAAGACTTAGGATTAGCTTGGTTTGAATCCAAACATAAGCAACTTAACACAGTACAACTGTATAAGCATTTCTACAAATGCAGTATTAACATTATTAGCAACAGGACTTATGCTAACTATGCAATTCCCAGTCCTGAGCTGATCTCATTTGGTAGGAAAACTGGCTCGATGAACTAGACCTTGGAACCAGGTGTCTCTTGTTATTGATACAAAATTTAAGCATGAGATATTGAAGACCTTGAAATTACAGACACAGATGAAAAGCCATGGCCCCAGAACCATAAACAATTCCTTAATGGTCAAACACTGGTCAGTGAAAACATGCAACCTCCACAGCTGGGAGAGCTGTTTTTGCTCTTGGTAGCAGCGGCAACTTAAAAAACACAAACAGATGAGCAACAGGGCAAGGAAGCAACAAGGCTGCAGCCTGGGAAAGGAACACCTCTCCAGCATCATACCCCATGCAATCCAGCATCAGGTGCCCCAATCATACACTAAAAGATGCTTACAAAAGATCATAATTTGGGCCCGTGTGTGTGTTTCAGCAAAAGATGCATACTCCAGTTCTATACTTGTCCTGTCATCCAAACTTTCCTATCCCTCACTGAAGAGTTCTTCAATTAGGTTAACTTTGCCTCAGCAACTAGGACCATCAAGAACAAAGATATCAGGCTAGAAATATAGCACTGGCTCCATGGTGCTGCATAGTTACAGATAATTTAGGATGTAAGTCAGATATAAGTGACTGCTTTGAATACAAAATGATAATGGTTACAGTGTATTAACTAATGTACAGCAACAATTAGCAATAAAAACTAATTAAAAGGACAAAGCATGTTGCTAATGAAGCTAAAAGCTTCATCCTAAAATTTAAATTTGACCTGAATTGTCAGTCTAAACTCAGCCATTAGAGCTACCTCTAATTCTTTTTTATATATATACATATTTGCATGTGTGTATATATAGGTCTATATATATATATATGCAAGCAAAATTAGTTTTGAAAGAGCTGAGAAAGAGAACAAAGAGCAACACTGGTCCTTAAAAGACAGAAACCTAGAAAAGTTTTAAGATTATATTAGACACCAGCTACAATATAACCTCAGTTAAGTACATGAAGAGCTGGAGTAGTAAATCCTGTTCCAACTAGTCCCCTTAACTAAGGAATGATGGACTTCAGTTGAGAGGAAAGACACATCAACCAAATTTAAACAGTGGTGAAATTAGCCACACTCTTTGAATTCACCCTAATTAGAATTCAACAAGAACACCTGTTGGGAAAACAGCAACTAAAGTATATGTCTAAAAGAGAAGGCAAAAAGATGAACTGGGGGAAGAAGAAAAGAACACTCCAGCAGTCATCTATGACAAACTATTTTGAATGTACAAACAGAATGGGCGGTTAAACACGCGACTCCGGGAAGCACCTAAAACAGAGATGGCTGGCTGCAGACACACAGTAGATGAAAACTATACCTTTTGACTTAGAATTCTATGAATACATATCGAAAAGTGAGGCCTAACGTTGTACAAATCCTCAGTAGAGCTGTAGAAAATGTCATTAACAGCTATCACGAGACACATCAGACAATCAGCAGCAAGCTGCCCAGGACTGTTGAGCAACAGTACAGCCCTGGAGGGGGTGACGTATGAACCAACCGTAGTCAGGAACAAGAAATCAGCTATAAATCAATCTTATGAAAATGCACAGAAATTCAGATTGAGCAAGAATAAAGATTGCAAGTAGCATAGAAAATTTTGCTGAGCTATAAAATCATAGCTTTAATACCTAGAACACTGAAATTACTTAAAACTTAGTATGCATCTCTGAGAAATACTCCACAGCATGAAACTGCTCCAATATACTGCTCCACAGGCATGAATTATGACCGTGAAGTGTATGTCAAATAATGGACAGTGTTAGAATTTAATTATCATAATAAAAAAAGTCATGTTGGGGTATTATATTCTCACTGATGATAGGAAGACAGAAATACTGCTGGATTACAGGTCTAATTTCAAGAGTGTGGTAACACAAGGTTATATTCAAGTACTAAAGACTAACTCTTCAGCAATATTAAGTAACAGTAAAATACCTGGTTAATGTACATAGCAGATATCTTTTTACATCTTAATCATTTTAGAACCTGCATCATAGTACAAGAACAGCCTCACTGAGCTGACCTGGATGTGTATTTTTCCATTTCTGGCTTAATTTCCCCAATACACACCCCAGAAGAAACCATCCATTTCTCCACCATGCCAAATAATCGCTTTTTTGCTTGACAAGGATATTAGCACTTTATAGAACTTTGATATATACACACACTTTCACTTCCCATAAACACATGTTCACTTCACATCAAGTCATCAGTGGCTGGTTCAGACGGCTCAGAGGCATACACAAATTTGTACAGAGGATGTGAATGCCAAAACTAATTGTCCAGAAGAATCCTGGATTTCAAGCAACTGCCACATGCCTCACCAGCAGCAGCCAGTGTCATTATCTCCTAGGTATTTTTTTCCTTTCCCTTCCTCCCTATCCTGTTGCTCTTTGGCATTTTCCTCTCCAGAACAAAATCACCTCATGCCTTTCAGATATGAGTAAATATTCCTAACCACATCTGCCTCTATTCAGAATATCCATTTCCCATTTAGCCAAAATCTCCCACCAGTCTAGATTTAACAACTTGACTGAGATACACCCCAAAGCCCAACAGAACTAATTGCCACATGCCCTAAATAAACCCCGACCTAGTTGGGGCTTGTATTAAAAGTCTTAGTTTACTCATCTTTTTTTTAGTAGCAACTAAGACTGAGAAGGCACTTTATCAAATTACATAAAATTAATTATTCAATTAAATGCCCATCACATCATGCTATGCCAGATTGTTTTCTAGCCCCAGACAGCTGGAAACAATATTTTCCCAAGCAATCAGCAATTACTACAAATTTACCACTAGCTTCTGCCCAGGGCATGGATTTATGGCTTAGCTTTTTTAATAAAAACCTTCACAAATGAAAACCTAAAGTTCCCATTCAACTTAACTAGCAACAAACTCAAGCAAACCTAACAGTAGATACAAACTGCAATTACAGCATTCTTTTATCATAAGCAGGTATATCAGCAAGATCAAATTTTGACCCAATAGCTAGAAAAAAAGTAAATCCAAACTTTATTTCTTCTATACCACTTCTATACACTACCACATCAACTAAGTCCAAAATACTGTTAGGTTTCACATTGTATAAAGTGTATCCAATACACTGTTAATGTGAAGATAAATTTTTGGAAGTCTATTTTGCAAGATATAATTCTTCATGAACTAAGAACACTTTTCTAGCACTGACCAATCTCCTTCAATTAAAAATACACATCCTTATTATAAAACTTAGAGATTTATAGGGTTTGACATTTCTGTGAAAAAAACTCATAGGAAGGTTCTGCATGTGTTTTAATTGATGAATGCATGAAGCATTTTCTGTTAACTTGCCAATCTATTTTTAAAAATGTCAATGTGTACTTCCTCTCACAAGTGCCCAATTATTAATGGTGGTCAGTATCACTCTATAAATAAAACAGAAATACTACTAGAGTGAAGAAAGGCGGCTGTTCAACTAACCATATCTTTAAAGAGTGGAGTAAGCTTTTTATTTTTAGTGGTTGATTACTGGATACAAACAGGTCAGTCTCTCTTCAGACTATATATAAGGAAATCAGAAATTTAAAATTGAAAACTGTCAGTGTAGCTTTTACGTACAGTGTTCTTGTTCTTTTTGTAAACTGAAAGTAACACATTTACAACTGTCCTAATTCACAAAATGAATATTTACTAAGTTCTTTATAACAACACTTTATTACTACTTAGGGAGTAAAAATACCTAAGACAATTCACTAAACTGTCCCTCAAACAGACTTCCATTTTCTATCTTATTGCTTTTCTTGAGCTCCAGATATTCACAATAGATACTCAACTCCCACATCTTTTAGAAGTTCATTCTGAAGCTAAATGACTAGCTTGCAATTTTTATATTAATATAAAATGTCATTACTGCCTTCATTAAGCAACGGTGCTTTCCAATTGCTGTTTCTGGAAGAAAAAAGCCCCAACAAACTAGTTTACTTGAAAGTATCTCCACTATGTGAACTGAATTGATTGCTCAGTTCTAGTTCAGGCATTTCCATAGAGCTGTCTAATTGTCTATTTAAAACACAATAAAAACAAAGTACTCCCAAAACCCCCAACTCAAAACCAATAGCAAGTCTCTGTCACAGTACAGCTAGTCTGTAGCTGAACAGATAAATCTGGCTATAATAAGAAACCCAATCTGGCTTTCCTAGTTCCTAGATAAACAAGTCCCTAAGTGAACAATCCTAGGTGTGATTTAAACTCAGAGACCTCAACCAACCCCAACCCTAAATGCAGGCCAGGGGACTGAGTGGTATTAAGGCCCAGATCAAACCATTGTCTAGATCTGGCAGTTTTAAACTCCCTGCATAAGAAGGTTCCAAACAATAAAACAGGCTGTTTGTCTTATGATCAAGAGGACTCAAGTCATAATTTCTGTCTCCAACCTATGACCACACGTAAGATGTGGTGCCCCGTGTGGGGATAACAGCCATCCCATGAGCAGAGCCGAGTGAGACAGAACAGGCCATCAGGCTGTATAAAAATATGAGGGCACAAAGAGCTGACCAAAACAGCGTGAAGAACCACCAGAGCATGTGAGAAGAGCCACCAAAGCTGCAAAATACTGGAAATAAACAGAGGACAGCGCGTGCAGAGCCTGTTCCAAACCAGGGAAAAGAGCTGAAAAAACCAGAGCATGCAGGGAAAGCCACCAAACTAGCAGTGAAAAGCTGCAACAATACAGCAAGGAGAGCTGTTTGCAGTGTAAAGCCACCAAAAGTCCAGATTCCTCTTTATAAATACCCCTTGTAAATAGAAAACTGTGCCAAAGAAATGAGATGATGTTTTTCACTGGAAGAAAACCACATCATCAAGGTATGGATTCTCCTTTTACCCAAAAGGGGAGTAAAGTGTATGCAGCAGGCATTGCTAGCCTTGCTGGCATGGTCTGAGAAACACAGACTGAACATCATAAAAGCCTGTAAAATTGTTTCAGACTTGCTGGAGTGATTGTAAGCTGAACGGGACACAGAGACAGCAGTGAAAATGCTGCGGACAACACCTGCCGAAACGCCCACCAAGGACATGGAACGGGGCAGAGCGGCGGATGAAAAATCAAGAGGGGGAGCAGCTGATATTTGCCAGAGCTCCTCTGCCACCCATGCCCCAGCTACAGGGTCTATCTTTGGGCTCCATGCCCCGTGAACACGCTGCAGAGACAGCCCGCCAAAAAACCCCAACATGGCACGCGCCTCAGGTGTGGGTCAGCCACCATGGCAGAGAGCACACGGCACCAGAGTCACTCATCCAAAATGGCAGAGCACAGGAGGCAGCCGGCAGGGGGAGAGAGACCGTCCCAAGCACGCAGAAACAGCAGCTGGAGAGTCACCCCCACCGTAGCATTCAAGACTTCTTCCACTGTGCCCACCAAAAACTGAAGAAAACGGCGTCGTGTCACCAGAGGCTGGAAGAGAAAACGCCAGCCCTGCCGCTGGAGCTGCTCTGGCGCCTCACTCGCCCGTGCCACACGTGGAGCCACTGCTGCCTGGGGCTGCTGGATACAACTGCATCCACAGCTGGGACTCAAGAAACACGAGAAAAAACGAGGCAACCAGCATCGCAGTCAGCGCCCAAGAGACTGGGAGGCCCAGCCAGCACGAGTGGCACCCAGGACCACGGGACATCGCATCGTGCCAGCTGCAAGCGGCCCCAGACTCCAGCAGAGCAAAGCGGAGCCGCCCACCACCACTGACAAATCCTGTTGCCTGGCAACCACAACAGTAAGATACATGGACCCCTCTTCACAGCCAGCAAGAGCCAGTAAGTCTCCTGGGACTAGGGGAGGAGAACCAAAAGATGGCCCCACTTTGGATAGCCTTGAGGGAAGCCCCAGCAGAGTCATGGGAGAGTCCGTGCCACCATGTGCCATGCGGTTGGATGAAGCCGAGGGCCTTTCCAACAACGCATCCCCTCTCCATATGCCTTCCACAGAGGTGCAGCGGCAGGGAGGAGGCACGCAGATCCACAAAAACACAGTGCCACAACAGCAGCGGCGAGCCTGCCATATCTAGAAGACACCTCTGACAGCATGGTGCTCTGAGCCAACCCCAACTTCACCAAAAGCCATCACACCAAAAAGGGGGTTCCCAGACACCAGCCCCTATGACATGACCAAGGATTGGGGTATGGACAAAGCCCCTTCAGGGAACCCAGCGAGCAGAAAACAGCAGCCAGGCAGCAGCGGGAGGTGTGCAGGGTCATGGTGCCATCGAGGCAGGCACGATTGGACCGTCCTGAAAAACGGCACCAGGCACATGGCACAGCTGCCACGCGGCAGCAAAGGGTGGGCCGCGCTCTCGGCAAGCCCGGCGGGACACCAACGACTCACCACGTGTAGGATGTAAGGAAGCAAACCAAGGAACTTACCAGTGCCAGCCAAGGGAATGCTCACAAAGACAGCGCCGAGTCCCTACCACACACACAGAGCAGCGAGTGCGTGGTAAAGCACGGCCGCCCTCCAGTATGTCAGCAAAGCCCCACAGCCACCCTGCCCACCACTGCTTTGACTCTGCCAAGGCTCTCATGCCCTAAAAACTCTAATAAGAGAATACTAAATAGAAGAAAAGATCGGGCTAGTTTAATAGCCCCTTCCTCAAGAGGGAGGACTGCAGCATTTGCATATGCAAAAGTTGAAACTGATTAATATGACATATCCTTGTTAGCTACTTCGTTTGCAGTTACTATGAAGGTGTCACCAATGTTACGAATATGGACAACAGTTTGCCAAATATGTCCTGAAGTTTATAGTACAATACTTATTGATTTTGATTTTCTGCATTCTGCAGGCATCATGCTTGCTTCCTCAACCTGAAAACCAAAAACGTTTGTTTTGAATTTAACTTGTCAAATGCTGTCAAAAGTGTTTGCACCTATGAGCTAAACTTTTTATTTTCTACAGCTAATTCACAGAAATTTTCTGCCTTTACTATTCAAATAGTGATTCCTACATGATTTAAGGAGTCAGTGCTGGTATTATTCCTGTATTACCACTATTCAAAACCCCTAATTTAAGATTGCCTTTTATAAATAGAGGCTCCTGTAATAATTCTAATTAGTAAGAGACCCTTTCAAGTAGAAAGAAACTGGTATTTCTCTTTCAAGGTGCTCTTTCTAGAAAAGAACTTCCACCTTACATTTTTCCCTAATGTGAAAAGATTATCAGTAGAATGAGAAACCTAACCCTAACTACCCTTCATATTTAAAATATTAATCACATGTCTTCCTATTTTTGAACTAAAATATAACCATGACTTTTAATGTTGAATTTTTACAATTAAACGTGCAGATGTTAATCATAGAACTAAAGTAATTTTGGATTACAGAAAAGTTTAAAACCATATATAAGAAGGTGTTAACATACTAATGACTTATACTGATACATGGAATATATTCATACAATATTTGTGGTAATATTCACCTAGACTTCATCACCTTACAGTGCAAAAAGAAATTTTCTTGATAGGAAACAAAGGCGATACCTCTGTTCCAATCATATTACTAATATTTCCCAGTTATGGATCTTCTATAAACTATTATCCTGTGTTGCAGAAATACTACCCTTTATTATAAATTTAGTCTATCTTGTCAGTATGGAGACTTAGCAAATTTTACTGAGTGAAATCCTAAGGTTATAAGGAAAATGTACAGATGCCTTTCGCTGCTTCATGGAGTTGTCTTTAACTTGTTAACTTTATTTCAAAGGTATTTTAGACAGCAAGATTAGCAGTAACATTTTGCATTTCATTTCAATGATGCTTATTAGTTTCATTTAAGATTAGTCTACAACTAGCACCCAAGGATTACAACCAAGAGAAGCAGCCTTCACAAGAGAAATTTGAAAGCTCCACATATACACCTTAAACTATCTACAAAACCCTTAGAATGACAATTTACTTATGACTTCACTTGAAAACTGCAAGAATCAAATGTTTTAAAGACGTTATTAGTACAAGGACGTGTCACTTTTAATCATATATCAAGATATGACCTGTAAAACCTAACTAAGACAGAGATGTTTCCTTTGATAGTTTTGAATTGGTTTGTTTGCAACAAAAAGGTAAGTAATACTTTCAAAAGAGTTGCGTATATACGTATATAGTTATAGTTATCTGTAAAGTTTTTATATCATTATTGATTATTGAGCCAAGGACAGATGACAAAACCAGCTGTTCTATGAATTATTACTAAGAGATTTCTTTTAATGATATGATAGAGAAGCTCTGCCCAGTTTAGGTCTTAGCCCTAGCCAGATTACTGCCTTAAGTGGCAGAAAAAGCATCAAACCCAGGTGTTTCTGTGCTAAAAATGAAACCATGTCTGACTGCTGATTTGGCTTTGTAAAAGCCAAATCAGCTTTATGTTTGAGACAAACATAAAGGCCTGGTCCAGGAAAGGCCTTCCAATACCTCATTGTGAAAAGGAGGCTCCTCAGCTCTCACCCAGACACCAGGTGATAGTAAAGCATATAGGCAGTTAAAAATTTCACCTTGTTAATTTCATTCAAAAGGACGAATTTTGTTCCTATAACAGTTGTTAAAACAAAGAAAGGGGAGAAGTGTGGGGTGGATGTACACCATCCTCAAAAGTCTTGAGTAGTCTCATGTTCCCATATTTTTCTCATGTTTTAAAATCAATTTACAACATAACCTAGCAAGCTGACAGCTTGTCAGAAGCAGAATATTGTCATTTGTAAGACAATTTACCCATCACCCTTACTTGAACCCCAAAACTCAAATATTTAGAAAATATCAGTGGTAAAAAGATGTGTGGTTTTTAACCAAAATGGTTTTAATTGTTTATTACTTGTAGTGTTAAGTTGTAAAATTGTAACTCCATCTTAAAAGCTTGTATTTCTGGTAACCCTTTTAACAGCTCCTGAATGTGAATGTTACAACTCCAATGATACATGAGATATTTGTATCATCATGTTGTCTTTGTCAGTCTAACTGCAAGGCGTCTGAAGACAACAAAGAACAATTTTACTTTTTTTTAATATTACCAGGAGGGTGAATTGTGACAGTACAGCTAGTCTGTACCTAAATAGATAAATCTGGCTATAATAAGAAACCCAATCTGGCTTTCCTAGTTCCTAGATAAACAAGCTCCTAGGTGAACAATCATAGAAGAGATTCAAACTCAAACAGAGACCTCAACCAATCCCTTCCAACCCTAATGCAGATGTATCATTGGCCAGGGAGCTGGGTAGTGTTAAGGCCCAGATCAATCTGTTGTCTACATCTGGCAGTTTTAAACTCCCTGTACAAGAAGGTTCCAAACAATAAAACAGGCTGTCTTATGATCAAGAGGACTCAAGTCATAATTTCTGTCTCCAACCTATGACCACACATAGAAAGTTCCCATAAAGGCTTAGATATGCATTTACATTACTGAAGTACAACCAATGCCAAGGAAAATCATTGCATCACAGTTATTGCATCTGGTTTAAGCAACTAAAACCAAAAGGTTTTCCACATCAATAATATACACAGGAAAGAAGATGAATATCAATCACTGGATTAAAGCAACATGACAAATATAGATTCTATCAGTAGAAAAGCTGAAGTTTTAAATTGGAACATAAGCTTCTGGAACTCTTCCTGTGTAGGTAGTCACCTCTAGGGACAAAAATTATGAAGTTCACATATAGCTGAGCTTAAGCAATCTTAAAAGCATTACATTTCTCTAAACATTTTTCAAGATCCTCCATATAGATCCATGCAAAAGAGCTACTCTGGCCAGGCAAAACCCCCTAGAATTCATCAGATAAAAACTTTGTTATTAAGAGTTCTATAAAGAGATGTGAGAATCTATTAATATAAATTTCTAGCACAATTAAATTAGATTGCCTGAAGTGGGGGTACAGCATACCATGTTATTCTTTATTCATCATGCTGTGACTACATGAATTAGTGCAAGTCACACTGTACAGGAGTGGTGATGGCACTCTAAGAACAGACACAGCAATCAAAGCAGAAACAGTCCAAGCTTTTGGACCAGGTTGCCTAGAAGTTGGACTTCCAGATCTACAGGATGTTTTCTTCTTGTTCTCTTATTAACCAACCCTAGATCTTCCAAATCCAAAACCATGCCCCAGGGATCCACACTTACAGGACTGCCATGAACATCCATTCCTAACCTTGTACACAGAATTCTCCACTGGAAGTTTGACTTCAAGAATGAAAGAACTACAAAGCTTTAAAATAAAGAAGGGTATCCTAACTGGCACTGATTACCATCGACAGCAGTAATTTAGTATGACCAGGCTAGATTAATATAACAAAGCTTAAGTTTGTCCATATATGAAGCTTTTATAATATGCATAATTTCATCTCATCTACTGATCACATAGCAGAACTTTCATCTTCAGTTTCAGCCTCCAGTCTGTTATAAACCAATTAAACACCTTTGAGGTGTTCTGTTTTATGTGGATAAAAGCAAGTCAGTTAGCATCATATATTGACTTTCATTATCCTTCCCCAAACTCAGTTCATATGGCCAGTTCATGACTTGATGTAATCCAGTGAGTATACAATAAATACTCATCCTTTGTTCCTCTATTCCAGAGAAATCAAGCTCTTTTCAGTACCAGTAATCCAATCAGATCATCAGATCCCATATTTTTCAAAGAAAGGTCACTGTCACATGGCCATACCCATTCCAGATGTATGACAATATAATTCTGCACTTGAAATACACAAGAAAGCTATGCTAATAAGCATGAATTTAACTAGCATCCTTTCATCAAATAAGGGGAAGAGATGAGTGTCTTACAAAATATCCCTGTAAAATTATCTATCAAACCCTACCCTGTGCAATACAAATGATAAAACAAGAGCAGAAGCACCTGTGGGTTTCTGCATACAACATTCATATCTCAAGTAATACTACAACTTATAATTAGACTCATTGCTGAAAATACAGTAAGACTACTCAGTGACAGCAACTTTCCAAATTTATGTTTATATATTAACAAAATGTGATCATTCTATAATAACAGTAGAATTAATTATGCACAGAAAATCATTACATTCCCCATGGAATTCAAACACCCATACCTAATTCAAGTGCCTAAAAGAAAGCTTTATGAAAATCCGGCCACCCTTTCCTAAAAGAGAACACTACAGTCATGAACACCATCTCATACTACAGAAACTATACTGAAATACAGGTTAAGATAGAAGTAGTTAATACATCTGACTCTGGATCAGCAAGAACAAGGGAAACTGAACTTACAGTATAGTGAAAGATTGTTGAAACATATTAAAGATTAAGATCTCAACTATATCAAATCGGTGCAACTGAACATTAAGCCAAAAAGAAAGCTGACATCCCCTCCTTACCAAATTAATTACACATCATTCAATAAATAATAAGTTCCACTGACAGTAAAGGTAGTTTTCACACATTATCATTTCAACACTTAATTTATCAGCTACTGGTGTTTTCCTATGCATTTAAATACATGCTGGAAAGCTTATAATTACTGAAGACATTACAAGGATACAGATGTAAAGATCAACTATGTACCTCAGGAAGAATATCTTAAACATTTATCTTTGAGCATAATTAATTTTTGATTGAAAACTTAAGTTAAAAAAATACAGTATTCAATTTGCTACTAAACAACCATCAAACCAGAAGCATTGACAGTAAAGCTCTGGCTTGAAAGTATAGCCTCTGAAAAACAAAGAGAGAGTAATTACAAGACAGTTTCAAAAGTATATTTCTATAGCCTAGAGACATGAAATGATCCAATAGTATTCCTCAACTTCAAAATTTTCACAACAATAATTTTAATTGCAGCTTGATATAACTAACTGGAACTTACTAGCTTTCAGGGATATCATCTATCAACTGAACTGTCAAATACCATTCACAAAGCATGAGCCTGAACAAAAACGGAACTAAAATATCAGATTAACCTTTAAAACCGTTGATGTTTTTAATTCGTTCTCCATGTATTCAAGAAGTTCAAGAACTTAAAAATAGATGCATCTATTCAACTCCAAGTTACCAAATCTCACAAGTGCCAAAAAGAAAAAATTACCAGTAAGAAATTCCAGTGTTACATAGATCCTAGTCTGAAGACATGCTTGCCAGCTTCCCTTTGTAAACAGCAATGTACCAAAACATTCCAGCAGCAATGGTGGAACCATAACCTCACTCCAACACCACCACAGAAATTCAGGCTGCTGAGATGTGCTGTACAGCATGCCTGCAGATGCTCTTTAGCTATATCCTTGCCAGCACCTTCCCATCTCTGCCTGGCTGGCATGCTAAATGCCTCTTGAGACATTTTTGGAAGTTCTGACCATAGGCTCAACAGACTGTCAGAGATACACCTCAGGGGGAACTCCTAGAGGCTGTCATGTACAATAGATTCCTGATAGCTGCATCTTGAGGAAGTTTTAGAAGAGCAAACAGTTTAAAAAAAATAGTTTAAATACATTACATGATCTGTTTGAATTTTTAGATGACTACAATACTTGCCAGACACCTAAACGTAAAAAACTCCTTTTCTTCACAAGCTTTTCTCCAAAATACATTCAGTTGATGTAATCAATCCAGTTTTTTCTTTTTTTCAAACCAAGAGGTGTTTAATAAAATTCTGTTTGTAAGTTGATTATTAATAAGGAAGAATACCTCTCATTCGTCCTCCTTAAGACAGCTTGAAAAAACTCCATATTTTTGGTGGAATAAGAGCATACATGCTAAGATTTAACACTACTACTTCAGGAATTTGTGTACTACATGAAAGTCCGGCTATTTTCACTCTGTCACATAACTGGACAGACAATTTAATGGTACTGCAGAAAGACTACAGCATACTTTTTGATAACTATTAGTCATAATATGTATTGTAATTCTGAATGCCAAAAAAGCAGATTTATTTTCTTTATCTTCTAAGGCAAATTAATCTTTCTAAGATGTCATGGAGTCGTAAAGGTTGGGAAAAAACTCTAATGTCATCAAGCCCAACCATCAACCCAGCACCACCACACTCACCATTAAACCATGCCATCCACACTTTTTTTGGCACTTGCAGGGATGGTAACTCCACCACTACCCTGGGCATCCTGTTTCAATGTTTTGCAGCCCCTTCTATGAAGCACTTTTACTGTGTAATCTAAACCTCCCCTGAGACAACCTGAGAGCATTAATGAGGGCATTAACTTTCATCCTTCCACTTCCTACCTGGAAGAAGAGACTGAAATACACCTCCTTTTAGGTAGTTGTAGAGGGCAGTAAGATCCCCCCTCAGCCTCCTCTTCTCCAGGATAAACAAGCCCAGCACCCCCAGCCACTCCTTGTAACACTTATGCTCATTTATGTATAGGCTCTTTATTCTTACCTGTCTATCCCACACCTTCTTTTAGCATTTGACAAAAACAGCAACCCACTAACTTGTTCAGAGAAAGAAGCATAGAGAAGAACATAGTCATTTGGAAACCTACAGAGCTGTGTTCAGAAAGTCAAAAATCACAGTCAAAGAACCATTATCCTCTTTCTAGAGTAAAGAGACTGTGAAGGATGGTGCCTCCTCTGGGAAGTTGGTCTGGGGTCTTAAATTCACCCACAGAAAAACTTTGCAACCTTCAGAGGCAGACAGTCTACCCACCCACAAACCCTCTAATGTAAGACATGAAAAGTTGTTTGCCAAAGCCAAACAAATCAAAAGAGTTTGTTCTTGCATTAGGAATTCCTTGTCCTGCTCCACAGTGTTCCACTGATGCCACTGTCATAAGTAGATGACCCAAAAGAATTGGCCATACCCTTGTTTGCTTCCACCAGACACAAACATATAGCACCTCAAAACATGAATGATGGCAATAATAAAATTGTACTTACTGTAATCTCAGCCTTGCTCAGACAGATTGAGCCTCTGCAGCCGTACTCTGTTTCATCTTCAGACTTGTAATAACTGAGTGTGTTGCTTTTCAGAACTACCCATCGATCCTGCCACCCATGAATGTAGTTGGTCCACTGTAAAAAAAATTTCCAGAGATCAGCCAATGGAAAAACGACAATAAAAGAAGAATAATGGATATTTTCTAGGCTTTTGAGCACCTGAAGAAAAAGGGAACTTATTTTTACGAGTTCTTCCAAATGAGAACTTTTTTCTGCTCAGAGCTCCTAGGAGAATTCTACAAATTCCTAAAGCAACAAGAAAGAAGTTCTTTTGAAGGATCAATAAGACAACAAATATCTGGACTCCAACTGCACTGCCAAGGCCAGTTACAATAAAGGCAACAAACATACTGACAATACAAGTTGAAGAAAACAGGGAGGGGGAAAAAAATCTAACATTAATGACTAAGGTGAGTTTAGGCACTTAATTTTAAATCTGGAGTTAGGCCAGAAGACTTGAGTGGAACATAGAATAATTTATTTTATATAAAATATGATATAAAGTTCTCTTCATATAAATGCAAACATGCCATTATCCCACAACACAGTAAATAATTATTGTAGGGCCTAAAGGACTCAGTGCTTTATTAATTTAATATTACCCATAGATACTGCTTTAGGTTTTAATTATAATTGCTTTCACTAAGAAGATACTTGGTTATCAGCAGACATCCAATAATGTTTTTGCTATTCAGATTTTTCTAGGGACTCCATATTCACACACTGAATAAAACCAACATTCCAGGAGCAAAATCTGGATTAATTGTAGAGATCTAGTAAGAAATGGCCAAAAGTTCTGATTAGCATTCTTATAATTTGCAACATCTTTCTGACTGCAGGTTGTACAATCATATGAACTCCATAGAATCATCTGACACTGACAGAAAATCAGGACTATCCTATAATTCTGACAATACACTGAGACTTATTAATCAATCATGGTGCAAATGTTATAAATATTTGCTAAAAATAGAAAAAAAAGCATTGAAATCAATCTTATCATGCAAGCATTTCTTTGATTTTGACAAATGTTCTTTGATGAAAAAGTCTGGTTAACACTTAAGTCTAACCATCACTCATCATTTTGTATCTAAAAAAGTGAGGGGGGAAAGTCAACTAACAGTCTCACTCCCACTTCATACTACATACATTAGTTAACACATATTCCACACCTATGTGATAACTTTAGTAATAAGATAACGAGGCTTAAGGCAAAAAATTAGAGCTGAGGAATTCTTAACAATCTTCAAATGTAGGCAAGACCTTAAAATATAAAGGCCTTTTTCATCTCTTAATTGCTAAATACTGCATTTCTTAAAGAAAGCCTCAAGTGTTCTTCGTGCATGGAGTGGTGGCACAAGCAGTCATAAAGGTGTATTATTTCCTGCCTTCCTCTTTTCCTATCTCTCATGTTCCCAACTCCTCCCAGGATGTGAAAGGCAGAGTCCAAAGTTATCCTAGGGGGGAAAAAAAAGCAAGGAAAAGCACCTTTCCTTCTCTGAAAAAGCTAACAGAAACATATATAGCATTGAATCTTGCATCTGCTGTTGCAATCAAAGCTTGCTGTTGCAATCCAAATGTGCAACAAAGAGACTCCTTAAAGTACACTTGGGTAGGCACAAGGTTTTGGGAGAGAAAAGACCAGTGTTTTTCCAAGCATCTAGATTCTCGTTCTTCCTGAAAGCCTCTTCCACTTAAGTTCTTTCTTTGTATTCACCTTAAAATCATTAGCAGGAAATACAATGGAAAAAAGCCTAGAGTTTCAAAATATTTCAAAAGACCAGCAGGATATACTTCTAACAACTTTCTCTTACCAAATTACTCCATTTCCTCCACAGCTTTTCTCTTTACTGAAGGGCAGAACAACTAAAACTACCATGCACACAGTGAACTGCAGCCTATTTATATGATTTTAGAACTTAACTGTACATAGTAAGTTATTAAAAATAGGTATTTCTTTACCAGAAAGTTCAATATGCTACCATTCCATTTTAATTAGTTTACCTTAATAATTACTGAGGTATCAACTAACAAAAGGTAACATAACCCCTCAAACATATTCATTGTGACAGGTTTCACCATACTTGACTATTCAGATTAAATTCCGGGTTCTCATGGGAAAGACTACATGGGATTATGCTACACTCAGCATAATCATCCAGAAAAGTAAAAAGTGTTCATGTAACCCAACCAGAATGTCTGAAGCCATGGCTTCACCTGCTACACAACTGAGAAAGAGCACCTGGAATTTGTATTTAATCTGCTAAAATAAAAATTAATTACATTCTACAAATTACTTCCCGTCTAACAACAGAAGCATCTCACCAAAGGAAAACTTGGCTGTGAAAGAAATGCAAACAAAACAGCAAAATATACACCAAACAAAAATCCCTTATTGTAACTGCTCTAACACCATCTCACATCCATCTCATCCCCTCCTACCCCCATCCACTACTAGGTAAGATCTTACAAAAGAAAGCAGAGATACTTCTCTTCTCTAAGCCATTCCTCATATCTCTGGGGTTAGAAACATTTCCAGGCTGGCAGGGGTTCACAAAGTCCCTCACAACAGTGTGAACTCAGTTATGGCTATTTTCTACGCAGTCAGGGCAGCGTAAGATCCCTGTATCTCATGCCTCCTACGTTGGCTTGTGCCTAGTCTTATCGTATAGGACAGGAAAAGAAATTCAAAACATAGTGTTCTACTCTTACAGATATTTCAACGTTATTCTGAATGTACTTTCTATAACAAAAAAATAAAACATCCATATAAAAACTAGGTAATTCATATTCTACTCCAAACTACTTCTGAAAATAAAATTTCCCAGTATAAACCGATACATGCTCGGAAGTCACCTTATTTTCAGCGATAAAAGAGAAAATAACTATGGTTATTTTTAAAAGGGGAAACAAGCCATTTAGCCATTTTCCTTTTCCGCTCCTCCCGTTATCTCTTGCCGCAGGAGTATTTCACTGCCCTGTTTTGATACTTGCACTCAAAGCCGTGCCTGCTCCCGGGGAGACACCACCGGCGGCGGGTGTCTCCGGGAGCTCCCGGGTAGCCGCGGCACCCAGGCCCGGCGCCGCTCCGGCCGGAGCCCGAGGCGCGGGGGAGACGCCCTCCCGGCGCGGCTGCCGGAGCCCCGCGGCGTGCGGCCGGCGGGGAGCGCGGCTCTGCTCCAGGAAAGGCTCCCCCCGGCCGCGGGGGCCCCGCTCCCGCCCGCTCGGGCTGCCCCGCCGCCGTCCGGGCGCTGTCTCTCAGGGGGTGCCAGGCCGCAGAGTGCCCGCAGCCTCCCCGCCGAGGCCGGGGCGGGGACAGGTGAAGGCCGTTTGTCGTGAGCAGCTGTGCTGGAGGGGGAGGGAGGGTCTCACTCGGGGGGGAGACATGGTCAGGGTGTCAGGTACTCCGCCAGCGGCAGCTTGGTCCCCACTCTGTTACCTCGCCAATCAGTGTTAAGTGCAATTTTTTTCTGCCTTTTTTTTTTTTTTAATGGATAGTATTGCCAATTGTTGAAGGTTTTATGGTTTTCTGTTGAAAGGGACATTGGTAACTGATTAGGTTTGCTGTAGCCATGTCAGGATCAGCCCCCGAGGAGCCTCAGACCATTCCTCAGAGCCCAGCTAGTGTTCCTGACCCCGCTCCCGTTGCTGTCGGACCTGGAGGCTCAAGTGACAGTTCCTTTGGTGAGCAAAACCTTGGCTTCGCCACCCCCGAGGCCAGCCTGGTGGAGATGATGGACATTGAGTACACCCAGCTGCAGCACATACTTTGCTCACACACGGAGGCGCAGAGTAGTGAAGGTGAAGTGGAAGCCAGGCTCAGCGCTTTCTCCTCGCCTGGCCCCTCTGCAGACCCCCCTCTGCAGCAGCCCTCCCCCAGCACCAGTCAGGACGGGGGCTCATCCAACAGCTCTGGGAACCAGTCGGTCTGCCCAGTTACCTGTCAGTCAGGGTTGCCTTGTGACAGCTACTGGCCGAGTTCTAACCCACACCTGGGCTATGCTGACTTGCAGGAGCTCAGGATGATGTTACTTAGCGAGTCCAACCTCCCTGTGAACCAAAGAGAGAAAGCGCCCAACAGTGGTAGCTCTGTAGAAGTCTCGGGATGCAGCGTAGCAAAAGCTAAACAGGGTGAAAATTTCTTGGGGGAGAATAAGGAAAACATATTTGTTGAAAATTCGGCACTGGCACCAGAGGTTAGATCTAAACCTGCAGTCAGAGCTCGGTTGGAAGACAGATTCAACAGCAGCCCGACAGAAAACCCCAGATGTCAAGAACCCCAAGAATCTGGAGTAACTCTTAACAAGTGTGTTGCAATTACTTTTAGTTTATGTTGTTAAACTATGTATCATGTAGTTCAAAAGTGATTTGCTAAGTGAAGCCTAAGAATAGTGCTTGTTTTAATATATGAGAAGGATGGGTTGGGCTTTGTTAAACTGTGCCATCAAACGTGGCTGCGACTCCAGTGAGCTCAGCTTAGGCCCCTCTGTTTATTGCATAAATGGTAAAGCGTGGAGTTCCAAAATTAATTACTTTACAACTTTATTCTTGATAACATGTACTGTAAATAAAGGTGAGAGAACATTACCTAGTTTTAATATGCAGCTTGCTAAAAGCAAAGTAGATTTTTGATCATAATAATAATAGATTTGGGTTATAATGTGGAGGCCTGACTATGGGGAAAACTTTGAGCAAAAATATTGTTTTACAACCTAACCCTGTACCTATCCTAATGTACTGACAAAATGGTTTATTGAGGTGTGAAGCACCTTGTTACTGCACAGAATAAAATACCTTCTTGATTGATTTTTCTTTTCTTTTATTTGGCCCCTGAAGTGGGCAATAACTGTGATTTCTGTTTACAGTAAATGAAAGTGGTTTCTTGGTGATAGTTTCTAGAATGTTTGTAGCTGTGCTTTATTTCTGCACTCATTTCCAAGCAGTCAGCCTGGTATGTTTTCTGTGTTTGTTTGTTTTTGTTTGAAGTTTAGTGACATTGATCCGCCAGCCCTCAGAAGTGGTGGGTGTTCCTCTTCACCAGCAAGGGAACAGGTGTGCTGCACTAGGGAAAAATAAGGCTGCACCTGCCACACATTCCTTACCATTTACTTACCCGTTCTTTACCATGAATGCGTGTTCTGCTGCTGGAAGTGCTAATCCTTCCCAAGCACAGGTAACTCTCCTCTGCCAGACAGCATTGACCTCCTGGGTGTGGTAGAATTCTGGTTTGTGGTAGAGTGTGGCTGGGTTTGAATAGGGATGATCAGAGTGATCTGAAATGCAATTTATTTATTAATCTTTAAGACAATCAAGTTGCTTTTGTGCCATTTGTAATTATGTGTGTCCCAGTAATGAGCACTCGGCCATCAGATTTTTTTCTAGAGTTTATCAGTTTATCATCAGTTTAATCTGTGCAAGACAAGAAGGAGACTGTTTTCTGTAGTTCCTTTCTTTCTAATTCATTTTGATGGTAAACATATTTCCCCTTCCACGGCTTGCAGTAACCTCTGAAGCAAAAGTGGTAGCATGGCACTGAGAAATGTCAGAGGTATCCCCAAAATTCATCACTCTGTCAAAACCCCATGGTTGTGTGTATTTGGGATTTATTCTGCCTGAAGAAGTAATTTAGGAAGCTAACAGAAAGATATCAAAATATTCTCTTTTGTTTTAATGTATATAGTCCTGTAAGTACTTCCTTTTTGTTTTCACAGACCTGTGGAACATCTTGCACTGTTTTGGAAGCTGCCAAACATCAAGACGTTGGGATACCCAAGACATTCCCTTTTCTCTATCAGGAAGTTGAATCCACAAAACAGACAGTAGGTGCTATAAATAAAGCTTTGCCTGAGGAAGTTTGGATTAAAGTTGGAGGTAAACCATTTATCTTCTTTTCACTTAGTTTTCTCTTGGTCTTCAAATCTAATTTTTTTTTTCTGAGTATGTCTTTTCTGGAATTAGTATGATTTTAATGAATGTGGGAGGTGAAGTTTTTATGGCAGAGATAGATAACATGGGGCTAAATTTCTCCAAGGAAGTTCAACACCTGTGAGTTTAGCTATGTTTTTAAAATTGTTTAGCACTTCTGCCTTGAAATGAGGAGAGTTGAGGTTACAAAGTACCTTTGAAAATCTGTGCCTTGGGTCAGCAGCTGGTTTCTTTAGAGTCATAGAACCATTAAAGTTGGGAAAGAGCTCCAAGATCCTTAAGTCAGCCTTTGACCAAGCGCCACCAAACCCCGTGGCAGAGGGGTACACTCTTTGACCCCAAAGCTGATCCAGCAGACCCAGTCAGTATCAAACTGAGGCATGTTTTGAGGGCTGCCTCAAGTGCTCACCAAGGGCAGGCACCGTCTCAAGTGGGATCTCTGAGAAAACAGAGGCTGTGTGGATTTTGGAATAGCAAGTGGTGCTTTAGTCTTCTGCAGGACATGTCTTGCTGTAAGAATCACTGTAGGCTGGCAGTAAAGCTTCAAAGATTAATTCCACATAAATAAAGCACCAAAAAAAACCTTTCTGCAATCACTATTTTCAGTTTAGTGGGAGAGTAACAAACAGGTGATTCTTTCCATCTTTATTTTTCCAACAAGACACCTTATGCAAGCAAGCCATAAACAGAAGTTGCAGCCGAATAAATCTGTTGGATCCAAGCATGGATCGCAAACCTCTCAGTGAGATTCGGAACGCCCGGGACAACAACCAGAGCACTGCAGCTGCCCAGGGCCCCTGGCAGTCAGCACAGCCCAGCTCCAGCGTGCAGGTGCAAAGTGGTTCCCAGGATGGAAGCGCCCAGAGAAGGGAAAGGCACAACCGCCTGGAGAGAGACAGGAGGTAATTCTGGGAGCAGGGGTCATGAAACACCTCTTGAAGCCTAAAATAGTGGTACTGCAATACTCTCATTATCCAGAGTAAATGTAAACTTGACATATTTTGTGTTAGCTGCAAGAAAAAGCAGTGTGGGAGGCGAGGGTTTGGTGTTTGTTAGAGGTAAAAAAGAAATTTCTCTTTCATTGTGGTTGTCTTTGTGTTTTTACTCTGTAAACAAACAAAAAGATTTCAAAACATTTCACCCGTTGTGTAAAGATAAGGTGACTTGTGTGTAACAAAACTAATACACAAAGCTTGTAGCAAACACAAAGCAGTCCCCAAAGTCCATGGCTGGTAGTGAGTAGTCTTCCTGTTTTCTGTATTTTTCCCTTCCCTCTGGTTGATAATTTTGGGTGTTTGCCTGCAGGCGCAGGATCCGGGTTTGTTGTGATGAGCTCAATCTCCTTGTTCCCTTCTGCACGATTGACACTGACAAGGCAACAACTTTGCAGTGGACAACTGCATTCCTCAAGTACATTCAGGAAAGGCACGGTGACTCCCTGAAGCAGGTTTGAAATCTCATTTCATTTTTGGTCTTGATAGAAACGGGAAATGTTTTAAAGCTGTCATAATGTATACCTGAGATTCAAAGCCTCTGTTTGATGCTGTTAAGGACCCACCATATCTTTGAACCTTATTTTTTGAGTTCACTAGTGAGAAATGACAGGTTGTCCTTAGTCAGTGTTTCCAAATCAGATTTTGAAATTATTTTTTTTTAGTTATCCAAGTCCTGAACATGATCCTACTTGGACAACAATGTAAAATTAAGGTCTTCAATCATTTGCTCCCTCCTTTATTTTCTCCATTTTCTACCTCTTTCACAGGTTTCTGGTTAGTTCAGGGGGGGATCACAGCTACATGCCCACACTGTATTGAGTGGGTGGGCAGAGTTAATGGGTTACATCCCTTAAAAGCAGCTCCCATTCTCCTCAGCAGTAGTTGCAGCTCCAGAGTAATTCTAGCTCTGCCAAGAATTTTAGGAGGGTGTGTGCTGGAAAACCTGCTGGTCTAGACGTGGGATTGCACCCCTTCCTTCCTATTGAAGGGCACTAATGAAACAAAAGCATCCATCTCAGTAAATATCTCCATTAAAGAGAACATTTTTCTATTGTATTTTGATTTTTTTTTAGGAATTTGAGACTGTGTTCTGTGGTAAAACAGGCAGGAGATTAAAAATTGGAAGACCAGACTCGTGTGTAATGTGTCCAGCGCAGGAAAACCGCACAGCTATGGAGACCAAATAGCCTGACCTGCCCACCCTGAATTGTGTGACAATAGTCCAAACTGTGCTTTATTCTGTCCATTTGTGTGCTGAATAGGAATTTGAAAGTGTAACTTGTAAATATATGTATAAATAGAAATTTAAAGGAAACATTCTTTATTGCAAATGGAAATGGAAGTTAACTACCAGCAATGGAAATCAGTGCCCTGTTCAAGGGGCTTTGGGACCAGAAGCTACAAGAAAATGTCATGACTAAGTATTTTAACCCTTTAGTTATACAAAATTTGCTTGTCATCCTGCTTTGGGGTCTATTTAATTGTTTGCTTTTACTTTCTTTTTTAAAGATGATACAGTACAGATTGGAAGAGTTGTAGAACATCCATCTGTTTGTTATTTTAATGGCTAGATGCAAATTAATTCTTCCAGTGTAAAAAGAAACTAAAGTTACCATATAATGCCCATTTTTCCATTTCAGATGTAAATATTGTATTGGTTATTTGGACAAGTGCATAGTTTCTAAACTGTGTGTATTATGAATTTTGCATTTGCATACATATTTAACATAATTAGCTCCAAAGAGTACTGCAATGGTGTTGGCATTTTTAAATTCAGTACTATTTTTAATATCTGTCATACAACTGTCCAACAGGTTCTTGTGTTGTTAGTTTAGACCAAAAGTGGCGTATTTTAAACAGTAGATATTTAAATGCACAAACTATTTTTATATTTAAAGAGAAATATGATGCTTTGTTCATAGGCTTTGGCATATAGGACAGAAATAGAACTGTGTGTGAGCTGAGAGTAGCTTTATTAATTTTTTTAAATAGATGATGCTAGCAAGTTTTAAAGTATAAAAAGTTCTACCAAAATTAATACTGGTTTAATCACGGATAAGAACAATTGTGCAGCAATTTATGTTCAAACAATCCTAGTAAAACCAGTTCTGGAAAATGGAGTTTAGCCAAGTTAATTAGATTTGTATAATGACACTTACAACATCACAAAAAAAAGGTTAAAAAAAAAATCTCCTTTTATTTTTACAACAGTTCATACAGGTGGTTTTGGCTGGAATTTAGGAAGCATCCTTTCTTAGGTGGGGTTCCATCACAATTACTGTGCAAATAGCTGAAGTAGAGGTCATGAAAATGCTGTTACTTCATTTCCTTCGTTATCATATGGAAATATACAAAAATTCTTCCCTGGAAATTAACATATTTACATTACTCTTGCAGAATTTGCTTGCAAGAGGATTACTGTTTACTAGTGTTGGCAAATATTTGAGGTGCAATCTGAAAATTTCTAACTGGCAGCACAGACTTAAGCAATGGTCATTCCTTAGGCCAGAAGGTTCAGATGTTAAAATACAGGATATTGAAATGCCTGATTTCCACTGATGGAAGAGGCAGCTCGGTGCCTGAGTGCCGTAACAACGTGTCTGAGTGCACAAACCTGCAGGACTGAAGTCAGTGGGAGCAGCACCAAGGAATTGAATGGAAAAGGCTCAAACTCTCTTAGCAAAAAGTCGTGATCTTTAGTACATGGGGGGTGATGGTAAAAAGGAGCAATGCTTCCTCTTGCAGGTCTCTTGAGCAAAGGGAGGAAGGAAAGGTGAGGTTGTTTAGCAGTAAAAATTCTGGAAAATAATTGGGGGGAGGAAAAGATAGTCATAAAGCATCTTTTAATTAAAAGTTTTCATCTGATGCTTTCTTTTTCATAGAACTGTGTCAAAGTCTCCACTTAATAGAATAGAAGGAGCATCTGTCCTTTTAGCACTAGAAGGATTCTGTTTTCTTACAATGCACTGTTTATTTAAATATTCAGTCACTTCTTCACTTCTTGTACTGTTGGTTTATGATTTTTTGGAAGTTGATGCTGCAACAGCTCCCATGCAAGCCGACGTGTCACATATTCCTGGGGTTCCCTGAGCCCCAGCAGTCCCAGGAGTCCCAGGATCCCCTGGCAGCCCGGGTTCACCCTGAGCACCATCTCGGCCGTTTTTAGTAATTCCAGGCACACCAGGTGGTCCTAAACAAGAGAGAGGAAAAAATACATGAAATATTTCCATCTCTTCTTTTTAAATATCTGTATATATGTGTTGCTTTTAGAGATCTTAATATACTTTGAGTGTCTGTACATCACACTTGTTATGGCCTGTTGAGTACAAGGTGTTTTCAATAAATTTACCCTGAATCTGGAGTATGTGCTTTGGATTTTTTTATCTCTAATTTGATCGAGAGATGTTTTGGCTGTGTTAGCTCACAGTTTATTAACATGGATTAATGCCATTATTTTATGGAAGATTCTGAGACAACGGGGTATAAATATTATAAAATTTTATGGTATGAATTTTGTGGAAGAATTTAAGATAAAATGGTTGTAAATATTTTGGGTTTATGAAATTCTATGAATGGAGAGCCTGCTTTTGGGTGCCTGCAGTTTTTTCATTGTACAGGTGTTACCCCAATTAGAAAAGCTGCTTTAACAGGTGAGTAAAATAAAGAATGTTCCTTCAAGTTTCTAATAGATATTAATTAATTTGCATAAATTAATTTTGAATCTTTTAAAAAAGGCACCATCAGGAAGCAGGCACCACCCTTGCCCTTGATCTGGAGAGCCTCAGAGTTGTCACAGACCTTTAAATTAGTGATGACAATCCACTGCCAGCAGCATGCAGAGCTGTCCCTCCTCAGCCTCCCTTCAGTGCAGAGCATTCAGTTGTTTCCCCACACTTACCCTGCAGCCCTTGGTCACCATCAGGCCCGTCGATACCTTGGCCAACAGGTCCTTTATCTCCCTTCTCACCAGCCTCACCTTTAATCACAAACACAATTCCCACAGTGAGCTGTGCTCTGCAGCTGCAGCCACCAACAGGAAGGGGAGAGAACAAGAGAAGCCACAAATCCTCTGGATGCTGCAGGGAGCTCTGCTTACACGCAGAACTCCATCTAGAACTCCACCAAGGAGTTCTGATCTCCTCTCCCCAGGGCTGAATCCAGTACAAGTTCACTATTTATTTCAGTGGGCATAGAAGAGAAGCAAATTGTTTCAGTCTTAACTTGCCTCTGGGTCCAGGATCACCAAGCTCTCCTGTTGGCCCTCTGTATCCAGGGGGCCCCCGAGGGCCAGGATGCCCAACACTTCCCGTGGTTCCAGGGGGACCTGGGGGCCCGGCTGGGCCAGGCCGTCCCGTCATCCCAGGAGCCAAGGGCTTCCTCAGGTTAGCAGCCAACTGTGCAATTTGCTCTGAAAAACACAAACACTCCATCTCCAACCTCTTTCTTTGGGCAGAACTTCCTGCCACTGCTCCTGGCAGAAGGAAACATTGAATCTGTCCTTTCAGCTTACCTGTAGCTTTTTGGGTTTTGGGGTTTGCTTTTTTTTTTTTTTTACATCTCCACAGATGGAGATTTTTATCATAAATCTACAGGGATGATTATTCCTATTTCTAAAACCACTTTAAAGGATGCCAAGTATTCTAACAAATGACACTTAAATAATTAAAACAAGCTTCCTGAAGCAAACTTTCAGAGTTTAACCTCCTCCCAAACAGGGAATGTAACCTCCAAATGCAAAACATCACTTTGAAGAAAGAGGGACACTCCCTGAGAACCTGCTCCAAGGAAATGAGGTGCCCTGAGGGGAGGTGAAGTTCAGAATGACACAGGTTAGGGCAAGAGGCCTCACAAAAAACTTGTGCCAAAGCTGCTTTCAGTGTATTTTGACCATTGCCATGATTAATCCTTTAAAAATACTAACTTTAGAACACAAGAAGACATCCCCAACAAGGTGACCTCCTGAATAATTTCCTTACACTAAAGGTCAATGTATTTTTTCATATGAAGACAGAAAATTAACAAATCTTAGAGGCCATTTTCTGTTCAGAATCTACTCATCTGGTAATTAAAGTCCATTTTCTCTCAGTAATACTCACCATTTATCATTTCCCCACAGAGTTCTCTGATATGTTGTTCACTGGCCTCTTTGCCCTGCAGTTAACAGAAGAATTTTTCCTTGTAGAAATTCCCTTATCAATACCCAGCCCTGGCAGAAGCTGCAGGACACAAAACACATTTCCAGAAGCCTGGGAAGCAGCATGGGGTCCTGCCTGAAGAGCAGGGGGTTCTTCCCCTCTTCAAAAGGTGACAGCTTCCCTTCAGAACTCTGCTGTACAAATGGCAGAGATTAATTCTAACATTAGGCCAGATATTTAATCCGGGGTTTATTTGGCTTTATTTTTGCCTGCTGAAATGCAGAACCTTATTTTTTGGACAGCATCCAAACCCCACAATCCATTTGTTCACTTCACAGGCTCCCTGACAGGGCTGCAGAAGCAGCAGATACTCACAGGGGGTCCAGGTTTTCCTGTGATGCCAGGGACACCCCTCTCCCCCTGGTGCCCCATGGGTCCTGGATGTCCTGGGATCCCTGGTGCTCCAGCTGTCCCGTTAGGTCCTTGGACACCTTTTGGACCAAGTTCTCCTCTTTTTCCTGGCTGCAGTGAAGAATAAAAAAGACCAAAACCACTTAAAATGGAAGTCATGGTCCACTCTTTTCTCCTGGGGGTTAGTTGAGGCTTTCTTCAGGTTTCCTGAACTGGTCTGGATGATCAGATACATTTCTTACATCCTATGGGTGTTTTTGCAAATATAGTTCAGGGTAAAAGGAGTCCTTGCTGCAGCAAAATTATCAAACAGGTTTCAATAGTTTGAATGCCACAATGCCCCATTTTTCTCACAGATTTTATAGCATGCTTGTGAGGAAAGCCTGCTTCTAGGGAATGACACCAGAACAGAGTTTATTCTATAGATATAAAGATGCAATGGTCATGCTTACTCCTAAATCCTTTGGGGCATGAGCCCCCAGTGTCTGATACTCACCTCTCCTTTTTGGCCAGGGGGTCCAAAGGGACCCTGTCAGAAAGAAAAGGGAAATAAGAAAGAACGATTCATTCAGAAAATGCATGTCTGAAGCTCAATCTCTCAAGCTGCTGTGACATGTGCAAAGCTTGGGGTGCCTTCTTTTCACAGCAGGGTTGGAGATTTTGGGCAATTTATTCTGACTGACCACAGTGATCCACGGCTTTCTGGACCCACCTGTTATTTGAGATGTCAACCCTACTGAATTTAAGGACACCTACCAGCTCTCCTTTGTCACCTGGGAGGCCATCTGCTCCAGCAATGCCCTGAGAGAGAGAGCAGAGTTAACACTGCACCTGCTGGGGACAGCAAGGATCACCCTGAGGCCTGGATAACCTGAGGGAGAGGGGGGCTCTCAGCAGCCACAGCTGCTCCAGCAAGAGGAAAGTCTCTCTTCCCAAAGCTGGACTCCACAGCAGCTGCTCCCCTGCTGATGAGGTGGCACAAAGCAGCTGCCATGAGGACTGGGTGCCCTTTGCAACAAGCTGGGACCTGGATGAAAGGCTGAATTCACACGGGTGAGAACCATGATGGGTTGGCCATGAAAGACATCCACAGCTGGCACTGGCATTCCTCAAGCAGGGAACCTAAATTTCATCTCTCCCTGCTCTGTCTCACAGAAAATGTGGGTTTGCAGCCACAGGCAAATGTTGAGTGTCCCTGTTCTCATGGCCTCCTGAGCAGAACAGCTTCATCCCACCCTCAAACTGCAGTGATCTCCTGGTGAGGAACATCCCTCTCCACTCCTGGGGACAGGAATGCAAGAGTGGCTGAAGCTCTGGTGACATCCACTGTCCCAGCCAGGCCAGGGAGCTCCTTTTGCTGCTCACCTCCAGCCAGCAGCAGCCTGAGCAATGTGAGCATGGCTGGGGTGACACAAATCCCTGCAATCTCTGCCCTGCCCAAGGCACAGCTGGCTCAGCACAGAGCTCTGCTATTAGAGCAGATAATAAACATGGTTATGGTGACTCCACAGCTTTCCAGAGGAAGTTGCCCCAAGACAAACAGAGATCAGGTTGGTCTTTCCCCTTAGCAACAAAACAGAGAACACACTGGTACTGGTAAACCAAACCAGCAAGGTTTGATAGGAAAGCCTTGCTTTCTGCAAGGACACAGTCATGCATAAATGAAAGCCATACATTTGATGAAAACTGCCCCAAAAGCTCATTGCTGAGATTAAACCAAACATGGAAGTTGAACAGCAAAAAGTATAAGATTAAACTAGTTCAGCAGTGTGCCAAGTTTGGAGGTTAGGGTGAAATGTCCTTCATCAGGTACAAGAAGTTGAGGAAAAGCCGCATTTCTAAATTTAACTCGGGAGGAATTTGATGTGAGGAGCTCCTGCACAGATCCCTGTGGCCACAAAACTCACAGCAAGAGCCTGGTGTTTGTATCACAGCATTTTCATGAGTCCCATTAGAACAGACAACATCTGTGCCACTGCAGGGAAAATGGGACCAAAGAGTGTTTTAGTTTCTGCTGCAGAATATTTTCATTTGTGGAAGAGAAAGACGCTTGTGCTGTCAAAGGCTGTGCCTGAGGTTTGGTTTAAATGCCTCTGCTGACAATGGCATCAAAGTTGTCACTTACCTGGTTCCCCTTGGGACCAGGAACACCAACAGGACCCTGAAAATAAGTAAGAGAAGGAAGGCAAATGAGCTCAAACTGTCCCAGTGAATTCCTGGTGTGGTCAGACACTCACTCAGCAAGGGGCCAGAATCAGTCTCCCAGCTGCCAAGTAAGAGGGTACAAATCTCATTGACACTTCCTAGAAATAAGAAGGGATTTAAGCACCCCTGCCAGCTCTGTGACACTCTCCACAGTCCCTGGTTTGTGTTGTGGGACAGTTTCTCAGCCTGTAATGTGAGGAGGAGCCTGGATTTACTTGTGTTATAAACCAGACAAGAATATTTTCATACCACAAGGGCAAAAAGCCAAGATGTTTTTTCAAGGCCTTATTAGACTGTCAGTTTTCCTAGGATTTTGAATTCGGTGCTCCTGATTTAAAGATTCATGGAACAACATGGCCATAGGAATAAAACACATTTAGATGATGAACCAATTATCACCCCAGGAATAATCCAGGCAATTTGGAAAATCCCTCCATCTTTATCTACCTGACATTCACAGAGAGGACATGAGACATTTTCAGCCCTATTTATGATTTTTCTGCTCTGTAGAGCAGAGCCAACAGGGAGTTCAGGAGAACTTCAGATTTTTTTCTCTACTGCAAAATCTACACGTGAAATTCAGCCATTTTACCCTCCAAGCAGGATTTCTACAGCAGACTCATCAATCTGGCATCTGCAAACTGATCTTTTTTTGTTAACTAGATCTAGAGATGGCTCAGCAGAGCAGAATCTTCGAGGAGGACAAACACACACAACAAGGGCATTTCATTTTGCTCAATTCAAGCACTAAGTTAAAAAGAGGGGAGATTTCTATTAATAAAAATAACTCAAAAAATCAGATAATGGAATGTAGAAATGAAAGAGTGGCTAAAACTGTTGTTTATAACACCCATTTTATGTTTGCTGATGGCAAAAGCAATATATTCCTTTCTGAACATTTTCATCTAAATCTTATATGTCTGACTTCACAGGGTCTCGAGGCTCCATGAAAGCTTATGGCAATAAAACACAATTCAGTCACCGAAGAACTGCAAGGAACATTCCCTTGAAAACAAGCTTGGCCCAGAGGATTTGCATTCAAAACTCTAATTCACTGCAGTGGTAATTCCTAGCAGCAGGACAAGCAGTTCAGGACTGCCAACCCCATGTCTTCACACGTTTCATCTGATCAGTTGAACAAAACTTCATGGTTTTGGCCAAGCATTTAGTGCTCCAGCAGGGAGGGAGGCAATGCCCCAGGTGGCTGCTGGCATCCAGAATCCTCAGGAATTTGATCACAATAAAAATCCTTAGGAGAAGTATTTGTCTATTGCTGCCTCAGCAACAACAGCCAGACCCCTCCTCTGCCATATCCCACTCCAGCAAGATGGTTGATGTATTTTATATCTTACAGTCAAGTGCACTAAACCTCTCGTATTTCTCATGCCAGCAAACACATTTACTGAAATGCTGGTTTATATTCCTGACCACAGGCAGCCCAAGGACTGCGAAAAAGCCTGTGAGTACTCAGCTATGAGGGGACTTTTCTTTTTTCACAGAAAAGTCTCAGGAGAGTTTGATGAGTAGGCTGCAGCTGGGATGGGGTAATTGCATCTATCCTGTGTGTGCAGTTCTCCTCTTTATCCACCTCAGGACCAGCAGTAAAGCAAGCCCAGGGCAGATCTCTGGGTGCTTTGTGTGTCCCCAGCAGCTGCCACCTCCCCCAGCAGCACAGGCTGTTTGTTTGGGCTATAAAAACATAATCTGAGGGTTTAGGGTCATCCCAGCACCACCACCATGGTCACCACTGAACCATGTCCTCAAGGGCCACATCCATGGCCTGTTTCAACACTTCCAGGGATGGTGACTCTGCCACCTCCATGGGCAGCCTGTTCCAATGCTTTACAACCCTTTCTGTGAAAAAAATTCCTAATATCTAACCTAAACCTCCCCTGGTGCAGCTTGAGGCTGTTTCCTCTCATTCTGAGCAACCAACAATCACATCTTAGAGTAACTACAGTGAACCTCAGAGCCAGAAATAAAACCTAGATTATTTTTTATTGCTTTAAGCACAATGTTTTCCCTCCCTCTGCTTAGAGCAGCTCCCTGGGTGCTTCGTGCAGGGGCCTCTTCCCCTCTGAATGTACATTTCTCACCACAGCAAAGCCCTGAATGCAGTCAGGAGCCCCACAGCTCCACAATAACACTCCTGTTTCACACTTCCAGCTCACAGTCACTCCCAAAGGCGTTTTTAAACCTGCCTGGAGTCAGCACAGAAGGACCATTGTGAAACCCCTGCAGTTGCTTACACAGAAAGCAACTTAAAGCTTTTTTTAAAAAAAAACCTTTCACCTTAAAGCTGGGGAGGAGGGAGCTGGTGAACACATGGCTCCTGTTCTCCTGCAAGCTCCCAACAAATGCTGTTCACTTTGCCCTGATGGCTTCTTTCAAATGAGAATGAACTCATTTAAATAAAAAGTCACATTTATTGTGAGGTGGGATGTTCAGGTGTTTTGCTGTCCAGAAAGAAAAGTCACTGATAAAACTGTAATTTAAAAAAACCCTATAGAGTCTAACCAAGCATCTGAGTAACAAAAATTCATGAATCAACTCTCTTGTGCTCCTGGGGAGTGAGGCTTTGGTGGAATCAGTGTGAGGAACAGGAAATAATCTGAAAGACTCTCTATTCTGGCTAGGATAGGGCCTGGAAGTTGCTTTTAAACAATCCACCCTGTCTGAAAGCAGTGAGAGTTTCTGAAGTGAAACAGAAACCAGGAACAGAGGGGAGAGGATGCAGGAGTCTGACTTGAGCAGCCTCAGGGGAGGGTCTGGGACTCCCAACACACATCAGCTACAGCAGGTGTTGGGCCCCCACGATGCCCTAAATTCCCATCCCAAGCAGGAATTAATCCCTTGTCCTTACCCTGTCTCCTGTCTCTCCACGGATCCCAGTCGGGCCAGGAAGGCCAGGCTCACCACTGGCACCTTTGGGGCCCTGTTGGGAAAACAACAAAAACCAAGCTTCAGCTGACAAAGGCAGAAACCCTGCACCCTTTTGCACCCTGGCAGTCTCCATAACATGTTCAGAAAGATTATTTTTGGATGATCTCTCTCCCTGTCCCCCCAGGACCTGGGCACCACTTGTGTTGGTTGGTACAGCTCATTCCAGCTTCTCTCCTGGTCCACAGCCAAGGTCAGGCATGTGCCAAGGTGCTCCAACCTTTGGCTTGGGTCTTTCATTCATAAACCTCGTAAAATAAAGAAACCTTCAATATCTGTGATCCCAGCAAGAGATGCTCCCCTCAGCCAGGGCCAGTGGAGAGTGGAGATCCCACACCCCTGGAGAAGGGAGGGAGAAATATTGGAGATACCAGTGAAGCAAAAGGGAGGAGGAGTTCACTGAAGAAATACAGGCAGAGAGTGGACCAGATCAAGGAGAAATTGAGGTGTCTTTATAAAGATCAAACTCAAAAAATCCTAACACAATTTGGGTTGGGAGGGACCTAAAAACTCAGCTCATTCCATCACCTGCCACAGGCTGGGATACGTTCCACCAGGGCAGGCTGGCCTGGGGCACTTCCAGGGATGGGGCAGCCACAGCTGCTCTGGGCACCCTGTGCCAGGGAACAGGCTCAGAACTCAACCCCTCCCTTTGCAAACAAGCATTAAATAGAAATTGCTCCTGCAGGCACAGCTTATCTGGCCTCGTGCTCTTCTTACCACCCCGTGGAAATGAAGGTGTCACACTGCTCCTGGCAGATGGAAAGACATTTCTTCCTTTCCCTCACTGCCATGGCCAGAGCTTGGCAGTGACACCGACCTGCCAAAACAATGCCCACAATTCCCCCCCCATCACACTGACCTGGAAACCTCGGACACCACGGGCTCCTATGGGGCCTTGGAGGCCAAGGGGTCCCTGCAAAGAGAGAGAGCAGCTTTGGTGAGGAGAAAATCGAGGGCCAGGAGGAGAAAATCTTGTGTCATTAACCTGGCAGAGTGTGCAGCTCCGTGCTGCAGCACTTTGCCCCTTGGCACTGCAAAGTGGTGTGTGGTGTTGGCCGAGCTTTGTTAATTGCATTGTTATTGACAGAAAGGCTTATTTGGATAATCAATGCTGAAGAACATACCACACTCATGAGTGGTAGAGATGAGGGACAGCAAAAAGTGGCAGCATGATAGAGCATAGACAACATCCATTAGAGGGATCTGCTATCCCAATATTATGCTTTTAATTGATTGCAAGGAACTACTGCAGAACCTGTGCTGCAGTCCCTTGGAAATGATAAATGGCAATTGCATCCATTTGCTTGGACATCCTTGGTTCCAGCAATGGACAAAAGGCAGCAGTTTATGCTGTCAGAGCAGAGGCTTTTAAGAGTTCACCAGACAGAACAGGAACATTACCATTAGGAGTCTCTATTGCTTTCTCCTGAGAAAAATCACATATCCAATAAAGATCTTGGATGAAAAAAAGAAAAAAAGCCTAAGTAATTTAGGCATTTAAATCTCATTTTGTAAACTGTCTTCATCTTGAAATAGATGCCTTCAGCAAGCTTCTGTCACGAGGCAGGGCTGCAGCTTTGGCTCCTTTCCTGCCATCCCTGCTGGGTGGAGCATTCAGGGACACAAGTAAATCTCAAACTGGCCACTGACATAAAGCAGCATCATCCTCAAAAAGCTGAACAACTGCTCAGGTATTTTTGTGCTTGCTGGTTTCCACTTTGTTTTCTCCTTGTAATTCAGTAAGGAACTTTGAAAGTTAAAATTACAAAGTTTTAGGAAAGTTGAGTTAAATTGCATCAAAAATGACTCTACTGAGCTGCTGGTGGGAGCTGGAGGGACCTGACAGTTTCTGAGAAACCCTTGGTACTCAGAGCTAAAAAAATATCCCAGATTGATTTGAGCCAAACAGCCTTAACACTGGAAAAATCCTGCACCTCTCTTGGAACAGCTCAGCCTTAACTAACAAATTATGATTCTAATAAAACAAATCAGAAATGAGAAGCCCAGGTTAGACATAACCATGGGTTCACCTGCAACTGCACCCCTGTCAAAACTCTGCACCAACACAATTAGCTCAACTGCTTTTGCTTTTTGGCTGTAATGATGTGGCACCTTTTGTGAGGCAAGCCACTTTGATGAAAAATTGCAGACATAAAAGCAAACATTATTAATACAGTTTATTTCTAAAGCTGATTTCCCTCTCCTTGGAAGTTTAAGCAGCAGCTGCTCACAAACAATAAATCATGCAGTTCAATTTCTTCCAAGTGGCACGTACCAGAAATCATATTAGACTTGCTGTAGGCTCCTGGATTTCAAAATGAGATTAAGATGGGGAAAAAAAAAAAAAAAGAAAAGAAAAGAAAAAGAAAAAATCCCCAACAAAACCACTAGAAGATCAGATCCAACCCCAACAGCAGCACTAGCTGGGGAGTGACAAGATGAAAAAGGTACCCAAGCATTTTTATTAGTGGGATCAAAATGAGGGTTTTACCCTCCTGATATGATTTGTTATCATCTCTGCTATTGAGCAGGGAGCCATGCAGTTATTCCCAGTTTTGCTGTATCTATGGCTTCAGGTTTTGCAGGGAAATCCCTCTCCATTGCTCCAAGGAAAGGGATGCAGGACTGGGGAGGATTTCAGGTGTCACGTGCTGATGGCAAAGCCACAGCAAAAGCTTCCCAGGAGCTCTGCTTCAATAATGCCTCACTTCAGCATGGGCAGAACCTTATTCCTGAGTGATGAGGGGCTTGCTGACTGTCCAGCCTCTCCTGCCAGACTGTGGCAGCTCCACAAACCTCCTGGACAGCTGCAGTTTGCTCTGCCAAGCGAAATGGGAGGGCTCACTTGGCACTGGCACAGAGCTGTCAGTGAGAACAGGACTGGCCCAGCCTGGGGGAGGAATTTCTCTGCTGCCAAAGCTCCCCAGAGACACCACTGAGAGGGAAAGTGGCCTTTTACTGTGGCCAGAGAGTGACCCCCCACACAAACCCTGTCTGGGCACCTCTCTGGTCTACAGCCAGCTCTGTACTTACAGTTGCTCCTCTGGGTCCTGGCAGACCTCTCTCACCAGGAATGCCAACATCGCCCTGGCAGGGACACCAAAGCCAGCTGTGATATTTAGGAGCCACAAATTCACCCTTCCCACCCCACTGGGACATGTTCTGGATCCCAGGCTGTTCAGTCCCAAACTCCTGCCCCCCTGGCCCACCTGCCAGCCCACAGCTGGTGGGCTTTGCCCAGCACCAGTGCCCAGTACCACGCCCAGCCAGCTCAGGGCTCCCTGGGGAGCTCCACACCAGTGTGGAATGCCTGGAGTGCTCAATCCCACGGGATTGCAGGTGCTGCCATCACTGGAAGCTTTATTTAGGCAAGGAAGCAGCACGTGAGCTCCAGCTCTCCAGCCTGGTTTAAAGCTCACCAGCAGAGCCCCTGCTGAGTGGAAATGTGGGAGACTTACAGGGATGCCTGGCTCTCCAGAGGGACCTGCCTCTCCCATCTCTCCAGGGCTGCCCTGCAGAGCACAAAGCACACACTCAGTTAAGGCATCACTTCAGAGAGTCATTTCTGTCCTACCTGAAGCAACAAAAGGAGGAGGAGTTAAAACCTATATCAGGAAAAACAAAAACAAAACAAAACCAAAAAACCAAACTTCTATAGTTTTAAGGCAAAACTCACAGCACCAGAGAACAGGTGAGCTGCACACTCTCTCCTGGCAGCAGTGACCAGGGAGGGCTGCCAGCCCCAGGGCAGTGTCCCCATCTCCCTGTCCAGACAGGGATGCCAGGACATCCCATCACATTCACCCCTGCACCACCTTCCTGCAGCAGGCTCTCCTCCCTGAGGATTAGCAGCAATAATGATGCAGAGGAGAAAATTCATAAAGGAGAAGGACAGAGCAAAAAACAGACACCTCTCAGAACAGCTTTGTGCTGGACTGCTTTGGTCTGCCTGAGGTTTTCCTTAATCTCACAGGCAGGTGTCAATCTAAAGCTCCATGGAAGTTTTTTCTCCTGAGGTGAGGGAAAATCTGCACAAGGCAAGATGAGATCATTCTGCTCCTGCTGGTGCTCAGCATTTTGATGCCCAAAGATCAAGCCTCCTCCTAGGACTCTGACAAAAGGATAAGGTTTACTCAGCCACTGATGACTCTCCTGTGTATCTGCTGTGTCTTTACTGAACCACGTGCCAGCCCAGCTATTTTACCTAATTCCTGCTCTTCAGCCCCAGCAGAAATACAGAAACCATCACTCTGGGGTACGTCCTCCCAGTCCCCCAAAGCTAAAAGGTCTTGCTGTGACCAGTTTCCCCACCAGACCCCACCATTAGAGAGATTCACTTACTGGTTCACCCTTTGAGCCTTTAATACCTGCTCTTCCAGGCAGACCCTGAAAAAAATTATATTAAAGCAATGTCAGAAGAAGTGAAGTTATTAAATTTGTTATTCTGGTCTGATTTGACACACAAGGAGTGACCTTTGCTTGAAGCAATGGAGGGTTTAAACTTCTGTAGCTTTCACTGTGAAAATTATGACTTCAATGTCTCTCTTGCTGCCCTCTCAGCTCCATGAGCACTAATCCTTGGCATGAGGGCAAAGAGCAGGAATATACAAATAGACCTGCAGAAGCAACATTTTGCACAGCAGAAACCTCTCTGCAGGGGTGTTCAAAATATTCTGTAAATGCAGGAAGAAAGGAATACTTTGTCTCTTTTAAATAGCTGGAAGTCTGGAGAGATGAAACACTTTGTCAATAAGGACTGGAGCAACAGGCAGGGACAGAGCTCAGGATATTATATCCCAGATACTCCCTCCCTCCATAAGGGATGCACATCAGTGGGATGTGAAAGAGAAAATCCCTCTCAAGTTTAGATTTTAAAGAGTCAGAGAAGCCAACATCCAGGGAATTTCTGTGTGGTGCTGCTCCAGTCCTGCACATTCCTTCCCTGTCTGCATGATGGCAAAAGTGCATTTCCTCATGGCTTAACTAGAGCTCCTTGTGAAACAAGCCCCAGAACGACCCTCCCCTGTCCCCAGGCAGGATCTCCGCAGGCACACTGAGCTGCTGGAGCCCCCAGAGGTGGCAGGTCCTGCTCCATACTCACTGGAAGTCCGTTTGGCCCCTTCTCTCCAGGAGCACCCATGGGAGCTGCGTCACCCTGTGGACAGGAGAGGTTAGGAGGGAAATGGGAAATGGCCTGGCACAGGTAGGGAACACATTCCCAAACAGGCATTTGTGCTTTCCTCCCTCCCTGCATGCACAGGACCAAGAGCTGCTGTGTCTAGAGGCGTGAGCAGCCACTGGACAGGAGCTCCCAGGTGTTTCCCTGCAGCTCCCAGCCTTCCCTGGCAGCACATGTTCAGTATTCCTACAGGAGCACTGTTCAAGGACAGTACCTGACAGCACTTTGTCTCCAGGCTGTTAAAATCAGCTCTGTCAACAGCTCTGAAGGCCTGGAGTCAGCCAGCAGGAACCACTAAATCCAGGGACACAGCTGAGCTTACATCACCTTCCCTCTTTAGGGAATTCCCTTGGGATTAACCAATAGGAGAATCTCCCTCTCCTTCACTAGTGACAATATTAGAAAACGTTTTAGAAGGAAAAGCTTTCCAGCCAGGCTTCTTGAGGAGCATCAGCAGCTTTGCAGCACTCCCAGCAGTCTCAGGACTCTTCCCTGCAGTGTTTAAGAAGGACTTTACAAACCTTCTCACCATCGAGTCCAGGAGCTCCATCCCGCCCGTCCTTGCCAGGCATGCCCTGCAATCATGGACAGCACACCTTTAGGTCAGGAGGAGGCTCTGTGGTTTGCAAAATACATTCCCATCAAAGGAGCTTTTGGCAACGAGTCCAGCTCCAGGTGTACTGGGAGATTTTCATTGACAGCAGTACAACTATGGCTCAGTCCAGCTGGGTTCACACAGAGACCCACAAAGCAGAAGTTTGTCAGCAAAGATGGCAAGAAGCAGCTTTTTCCCTATCCTGTTTTATCTCTCATCTGCAAGCAAGACAAACAGCAAGACCTGCTGCATCCTACTTAATTGACTTACAGGTTCTCCTATGAGTCCACGAGCCCCTGGGTTCCCTTTGGGTCCAGGTTTACCCTAGAAAACAACAATAAATCCTGCGTAAACCATTGTAAACCTGAAGAATGGTCAACAAAGACAAGATTCTGTAGGGATATTTCAATTGATTTCAGCTGGGTCCTCTCTGTCCACATAAGTATGGAGGTTGTTTTGGGACAGACTAGGAAACCAGGCCAGTGCTGGATATAGCACCTGGGAAGATTCTTGATCATTTCAAGGGATGGGGATGTAAGATCTGCTCCCTGTGCTCCAGGCTGTAGCAGCACCTGGACACCTTCTTGCTCAGGCATCTTTAGTAAGAGTTAAACATCTCATTTTTGAGATCCCTTTCAGGCAAATGAAGGGGGCACAGACCAAAATAAACCCACGGAACAGCCTTTGGACTGTCACATCCCAGACTGGAGCAGAGGGTGTTTGAGTGCACTTACAGTGTCACCTTTGGGCCCCCGGAATCCCTGAGGTCCTTTGCTCCCTTGGTCTCCCTGTGACAGAGGAGGAAAAGCCATGAAGCATCTCCATCACACAGTGCCAGAGGTTGCTGCTTCCAGGGTGAAATGAGGAGGTTTTTGTGCTGTTTGCTGGTGCCAGCAGAGGTGTGAGCACACACAGTCCCCCCAGAGCTCAGCTGCACTTTCCCAGTTACACTCTAACCCCTGACACTCTCTCTGCAGCAGGGACTTTGCCAACAATCCCTCAGGGCACAGACCATCTTCCCCTTCATCTAATGAAGCAATTTCTTTAAGCAGAAACAGAGTGGGGAAAAAAGCTTTAATATTTACTGTCTAGATCCTGCTGAGTGTAATGAAAGGTTTGGTGAAGAAAGGAACCTCATTTTATTTTGGATGAATTTCTTCTATAATTGCAAGACTTGGGAGGGGTCCCCAGAGGGTGGTGCTGCAGAATGGAGCTCTGCAGAAGGATGGGGATTGCATCCTCAGTGGACAGCTATTTCTGCTTGGACCAAAAAGCCTTGAGAGCTGTGGGCATCTGGGAACAGACCAGGCTCAAGGGATGTAAGCTCACAGCAGGGCTGATTCTTCCTCCAAAAGAATGGATATTCCCTTCTCCAGTGCTTGCCCACGGCTGCTGATGCTCAAGGAAGGGCAGTGAAGCACAGAGAGAAATGGAAATGTGGTGAACTTATTCTGGTGTGAGGCACAATAAAGGGAGAGACACCATGAAGGCTGGGTCAGGTAAAATAACATCGCTCTAAGTGGAGGGAAAGGGCAAAGGGAATAATCTGATGGAGGTGGTCAGCACAGCCTCCTGTTCAGTGGCAGCAGAGCTCAGGAAGGAGGAATAAACCAGGCTGTGGCTGGCAGGGCCACAGAGAGGCTGGGATACATACAGCTTTCCCTGGAGGTCCTGGGATTCCAGGTGGGCCTCTGAATCCAATGTCACCCTGCAGAGAACAGACATCATTGTGATGCTGGGCTTGGCAGAGGGTGAAGTAACAGAACCCACACCTTGTACCACAGCCTGAGAAAACACAAAAGCCCTGGAAAGACACCCTGGATCTCCTGCTGGTTTGCAGGACAGACATGCAAAAAATCCCACTCTGAACAATGAGTTTTTACTCTGGTTCTCCCCACCTTTGTACCTCTGATACACTGATATCATTCATGGCCTTGCTATCTTGATACCACTCTTACTCCTAAATAAATGCATGACTTCATCCAATTCAAAACCATTCAGTCTCTGGGCTGCTGGTCAAGGGAATGTGCCAAGAGTCCAAAGTCTCAATGAGCTGGAGATTGACCCTGTTCTCACTGAGGAACCTTTTTGTGTCCTGAAAACCTTTGTCCATCAAAGGTGATTCTTTGGCTTTTTCTTGTAAAGAGACAGAACAGGAAGTGAAATGTTCATGAAAAGTTTCTCTCATTTTTTATGTCAGTCTTGCACTCTGACCCTGCCAGGCCCTCAGGTGTGTGGATTCTTCTGACCTGGGAAGGTTGCTCTGATGGAGGGGCTGCAGGGAACAGCCCACACTTTATGCCTTTACAAGTTTCCCATGGAATTCACTAAGGACAAGTGCCACTGGCACCTCTCAAAAGACAAACTGGAGGTGGAGAGGAAAAGAAAAAATCAGAAGTTTTTTCTTACTCTGTCGCCAGCTGGACCCATTGGACCAGGGAGGCCTCTTAGTCCTCTTGGGCCCTAATTAAGAAAACAAATCAGCTCAAACTCAATCACTGTTTGTGCAAGCAAGGTGACTGATGGCTCCACTGAGCTCTACAGTGCCCAGGCCATGGGAATGGTGGGGAGAGGGAGCGGGGAGAGGGGAGAGGATGGCTGGGGTTACCTGCAGGCCAACACCGCCGGGCACTCCTGGGGGGCCGGGAGGGCCAGGGTTACCCTGGGAGAGAAAAACCAATCAGACAGGAGGAGGGACAGCAACAGCCTGAAAAACACAGCCAGGACATCCTCATCTTACTTCTCCTTGAGCTCCCTCTCTCCCTCCCAGATTTCTCTTCAGATTTTGCTTCTGCTTTATAGACAATGTTTTCCATGTGCAAGAACATTCAGATCAGTCAGGAATTTATCCAAGTGATTAATGCAGGGCTTTTCCTGAGCTGACATCCCTGCATGGGAAAGGATAGCTGTTAAACTGATCTTAACAAGATGATCCTTGGAAAGATGAATTTTCTTGGTCCTACAGGGAGAGCTGTGGAACCCAATGCACTTCAGCCAAAGTATCTGCTCCTTCTTCAGCCAACAGCCTCATTCCTCCCTGTATCCTTGAAAAAAATCACTTACTTCCTTTTCAAGGTGTTTTTAAAGAGAAAATTCCTCCCCAATTACTTTTAAGTTGAAGTTTACCTTCTCTCCTTGTTTTCCTACTTCACCAGGCTCCCCTTTGTGACCAGTGTGTCCCTAGAAGGAAGAGTCAGGATTATTCACATCCCAGTAGAGTCTTATTTTAAATTTAAATTTGGTGAGACAGCTGTGAAACCTAAACCCTCACATCCCAAATGACTCCCAGGGAAAACAGTCTGTAGGTGTGCTGTGAATAGAGATCCCTCCTGGGGGAGGTTATCCAGTCTCAGAACTGATGCATTTCTTGGAAATACCCAGATTTGGTTTTCCAGAGTGACTTGCACTGGAATAAGCTCATGGTCTGGATGCAACTCTCAAATACAGATCAGGGACCAGAACTCAGTTCCCATCACCCCAGAAAATGGGGATGAGTCACTCCTGAGAACCCCATTCTGCATTTTTAACCTCCCTTTTTAAATCATCTTTAATGTCTTCATCATAAAGCTTGCAAAGAAATCCATGTCCCACTGAAAGCTTTTATATATGCTCTGATTCAATTTGTGTCTTGGCTCTTTTCCTGTAATTGTGGGAGAGACCCAGGCTAATTTCAGCCCTGGCAGATGTTATTCCTCACCACAACAAAGGTCCTGTGCACCATTTGCATCACAATTGGAGAGTTTCACAGGGCTTTCCATTTCATGAGCTATGAATTTTGAGCAGTTATGCCCTAAACATTTTGTATTTGTGATATTTATGACTCAGTGCAGAGACCAAACAGACCTGAGAAAGGTCACTTCAGGAGGAACTGAGAGCATTTCCCAGGAGTTCTCCCACTCACTGCCAACTTCTAAATCCTGCTAAAAGAACTTGAGTCACTTTTTACTTTGTCTCACTGCTGGAGTCCATAACTGCAAAGTCTTCATGTGACCCATAGAAGGGACAGAGGAGGAGATGTTTAACTCCTGAGGGCTGAAAACTTGATTTTACATACCAGAGCCCAGCAACTAAACAGAAATCTGCCTGGTGCTACAGTGGCTATAAAACAACAATTAAATTCTATTACATTAATGATGTAAGTCAGTAATGTGGTTACATTAATGATGCCCTTGTCTGTTCCTGTCCATCAGCTCTGCCCCACTGGGCATGCAGGGGGGTTTAATCTATGCCAAGGGTTAAATTTCATTGGTAGGAATAAATGCAAATGCTTGGCTGGTTTGGGATGTCTGCAGCCTATATATAGAGACTGTATATACTATTTAATGTCAGGGTTTCACAGTGGTGTTTATTTTGGGAGACAAATCCTGGTATTGCAGGTGATGCTTCCTTACCTTGAAGCCTGGCATTCCTGGGGGGCCTGGGGGACCTGGTGGGCACAGAGCTGGGCACTGCAGGGAACAGAAGCACTTTGGTTTAACAGGCACACAGCACATCCAGGCAGGCTGGTTTCATCCATTAGGTGAAAAAGTCATGTGGGTTTTGGCTCTAAATTCAGTAAATCTAAATGGAATCACAGCATCATGGACTGACCAACATTTCCCTGTGGAACAGGGTCCTAGAGGTCCTGGTAACCCACAAAATAATGATTTCTGAATGGCCTGCTCCACTTTGAACACAGACTGGGAGACTTTCTGAAGGCTGACAGTATCCACAGTCCAAAATGCTGAAGAACCCAAGTTTCCCAGTGAAGCTGGATCAGTTTCTTTAAACCATTAGGACTATATTTAATCCTCTGCATTAACTGACCCCTGTTGTTTTCCTTTAGTCACCAAGGACAGGCGTCAGAGTTAATTGAAGAGCACCAATAAAAAAACAACACCTATCAGCTGATATCTGCAGATGTCTAGGGAGAGAGCCCCTGGTGGGAGCTCCAGCTTGACTGGGAGCAGATCAGAACATGCATGGAAATTTAATGAGGAAAAGGCATACTCCTGAAACTTTACAAAGAGCTCTTAATTTGTTCTGTTGGTTTTTTTTCCCTTTTAATACAATTGCAGGCAGCACCTCTGTAGCAAAAATCTAATTTTCTAGTATATTCCACAGGGTAACTTAAATTAAACGTGCAGAAATAGCATCATTTTCTATTAACTCCCATGTGATGTGCCATAAGGCAGTCTAAACTGACTCGGAGCTTTTTTTGGGGCACGCCAATTAGAAAACCAAAGAAGCTGTCACAACAACAGCTGTGAAATCTGCAAATGTCACTTCCATCCTTCATGGACTTAACACTCCTTTGGGTCCCCTGAAAGAAAGGGATCAAGGCTTTCTCCTAAGGAAGGGAGCCTAAACAAAGCATATGTCCATAGGAACCCAGTGCCACCATCCCTGGAAATAAACAGTGCTGCACACTCTGCCTTGCCTGCTGCAAAGCAGGGTTGGAGGCATGAAAAGCTGTTCTTTGACCAAATGTTAAAGTTGTTTAGCACCTGAAGAATGCATGCAAAATGAGCATTTTGGGAAGCAAAAAGCAAGGACAAAATCAAAGGCTGGTTTGGGATGGAAGGGACCTTAAAGCTCATCCCATTCCACCCCCTGCCATGGGCAGGGACACCTTCCACTACCCCAGGTTACTGCAAGCCCCATCCAGCCTGGCCTTGGACACTTCCAGGGTTGGGCAGCCACAGCTTCCCTGGGAAATCAGTCCTGGTGCACATCTGCCTCCTTGCAAAAACATTTCAGTCCAGGAAACACGCAGCCCACCCTTGTACACCCTGGTAAGGAGGCTTAAACCCACACCTGCAGGTCCAAACAGTGCACTTTAAATGGTATGGCACTCCCCCAGCTGTGCCAACCAAAAGTCACATCAGGGGTTAAACAAAAGCATATTTTCATGCTACATAAAGAAAAACCTACCTGAAGGTCCCCACCGCCATCAGGAAGAGCTCCTGGAAGACCCTGCAATTCAGGGAATGGTGGCTTTTAAACACAAGACAAAAAGCAGGAGCAAACACAAATTCTAGGACAACTTTTGCAGACCCAGCTCAGCTGGATCAGCACAAGGCATTTACTCAGCCCCACAGCCTAAAGTGCTGCCCTGAACCTGGAGCATCACGAGCTGCACCAGTCCCCAAAAGCAGCCACATCAGGGTGTAAGCATCCCCTGGAGATGCCCAGCTGGGCTTGGGAAGAGCCTGGGGCCTCAGGTGACGAAGGCAGCAACTAGAGAAGAGCAGCTGTGCCTGGCTTCCTCCTGGCCTTGGGAAGGACCTCCCAATCCCACATTCAACACCCCAGAGAGGCCACAGCAAACCCAAAGCAGGGATTGCCTGCAAGCCCCACTTGCTGGTCCTACAAGAACAGATCCTGATCCAAGCAAGCACGAAAACCTTCCTTGGGAGAACAACAAACCCACTCCATGTGTGCCATAAAGGTGGGGTTCCTTGGGTCCCTCTGCACACAGAGCACAAATAACAAACAGGAGATCATCAAAACTTCCAAGAGCAGCCAGGGAAAAGTCCCTGCTCTTCTCAGGGCACAGTGTTCATGCCCTGCTGAATGCTCATGGCAGTGGCAGCAAATAAGAAATACAGCAAGAAGAAAATTCCAGACTCTCCCCAGAAATTTTCTCACATTTATTTTCAAGTCTCAACTTACTGGAGGTCCAGGTGGTCCAGGAGGCCCTGGGAATCCTGGCAGACCAAAAGGTCCCTAAAAGGAGAGAAAAATAATAAGAATTCCCTTTCAATGTAAATGCAAAGGGATGTGAGGGGTGGCTACCAAAATATCACTTCAGAGAGAGGTAAGAGACAAAAATTAAACTCGTTCTTCTGTGCCCGTGGCACATTCAGTAAATGAGGATTAAATGGCGGGAGAAACTCACAGAAGGGCCCCGAAATCCATGTCCACCTGGGAGCCCACTGGGTCCTGGAGGCCCCTGTTGAACAGAGAGAAGAGCTTTTACATCTGTGGTGACCTGGACACCCCAAAGCCCAGGGGTAGCCAGCAGCTGGGCTGTCCCCATTTGCCCAATCCCCCCCAGCAGCTCCATCCTGTGCCAGGCCTGCAGCTTCCCAAGGCACATCTTGCTTTTTATTCCACATCCCCCTGGAATTCATTGCCAATCTGCATCCCTCAGGCACTGGGCAGCTCCCAGGGACACATCAAACAAAAGCTGCTCCAGAATTGGTCACTTCCACTGTTTACAAGGCTGCTGTGCCTTGGATTTACTCCAGAGCAGCTTTCCCAGGGTGGAGACAAGGCTAAAAACCCTACAAGGTCAATGACCTGCAGGACTCCACGTCCCTCTGCCTGGCACAGAAGGACCTGAGGCGGGTTTGCAACACTCAGGGTATCCAATAAAATCAGAATCTTAATTTACAACTTCTTTTGGGAAAAAATATTCTTGTTACTTACTGGAGGTCCTGGTAGTCCTTTGCCCTGGAAACAACATTTGAAACTGTCAAAGTTCACTCAGAAACTGAACATACAGGAAGAAAATAAAACCTTGGAAAATGCTGCTAATTAGTTTTTGTTTGGTTTTTTTGGTTTTTTTTTTTTTTGTTCTAAGTTTGTTTATCACTCCCTTGCCCCTAATGATTATAATTTGCAATCAGAGCAGAGTCTGGATGAATCCTATTGTTGCCTCTAATAATTTGTATTCCCTTTCCATCTCCATTACCTCTGAGATGTCTGTAAGAAAAGAGATGTGTGGTGACACAGGAGTGGGACATTGGGAGGAAGACAACATTCCACTTTATCTATTTCTCCTTTCTCTTTTCCTTTTTATTTGGATTAGGCCTTAGATAATGTCTAATAATTGTGATAGCATTTGGTATGTCAGTCTGTACCCCAGGCTGGTTTGCTTTTAGAGCACCTCAGGGAATAAAACCAGGTCTGTGTCACCAGAACAGGTCACACATACATATTTAAACATTACAAACAATATATTCACTCATTCAGGCTTTGATCCTTTGTTTGGGATACAAAGCTTCCCACCCTCTCTTGGTGATGGCTTTGGCATAATATTCCACACTTTCATCACGTGTGCTGTTCTGGGAGGTACTTACAGCTGGTCCAGGTGGCCCAGCAGGTCCTAAGGCACCCTATAGGAATAAAACAGGATAAAAATTAGCAGGGATAAAAGAGAAACCTCCATATGGGGACTCACCAAGGCCTGCTCTCCTTGACACCAATCTTTGCTTGGAAACTCCAGCAGTGTCTTGCAGAAACAGGACACAACTGGAGATGCTCAGGTGAATTAATACTGAATTTTGCCCTTACATTCACAAATAAGGACAAAAATTTATGGATAATTACTCTGAAATTCCCTGCTGGCCTCAGATGAATATCTAAATATTCTCCATGAATATCTAAATGTTCATAACTTGAATTCTATCTACTTGAAATATTCTCATTCATAATACATTCCTATTGTAGATCCAATGACTAAGTTTTTTGAAACTATTAACAAAATTTGGATTGGTTCTAGTGAATTTTATTAACTCATCAGTTTTCCTTTCAAGCAAAGCCAGAGATTTGGCAGCTTCTGCTTCTTCAATTGCTTCATTGGCAAATCCCCCATCTCCTTTTCCCAGTTTGCATTCCTGCTCTTAGCCTTGACTGGAGCTTGGTGAACTCCTGGCTCAGACTAGAATTAAGCCACTCTTGGAGCTGTGAAGTTCCTGCCTGACTGAAGACAAGAACACAGAGAGCCCTCCTTCCCCCCTTGGCTGCATTGCAAAGCTGCCAGCTGGCCAGCAGGCTGTAATATTAATCATGGGTGATAATTCTGAAACAGAATTCCAGCACGGGTTGAGTTGGGCTGGAAGGGACCTTAGAGACATCTCATTCCACCCCCTGCCATGGACAGGGGCACCTTCCAGGGGACCAGGCTGCAGGGACAAAGCAGGGACACCTCCTTGCACAGGGACAAAGCTCCCATGGCCTCTCCCCAGCCCAAACCTGTTGTTCAAACACCCCCAAAGTGATGCACAGAAACATCTCAAGGACGATGTCCTGAGCTGGAATTAAACAGTGTCACCCCTGGGACCAGGAGAATGAGGTGGATGGGCAGACCTGGAGAACATCCCAGCACACACAGCCCCCACAGTCACCCCAGGGAGGACACCTGCCCTCTCCTCATCTTCTGTGGGCCAAAGGAGATTAGAAATGTTTTCCCTTGTTAAGCTTATGGAAAAAGACACAGAGGACTCAAGGCCTTGTTAAGAGTGGTCTTGTGAGCAGAGGACAGTAATCCAATAAAAATCAGCCATGCTGAATGTCAGCTCATTCATTTCTCTTGCTACAGGTTACTCTACTCTGCCTCCAGTCACTTTTATCTTCAGGCCAAAAATCCTTACAACTGCTGATGGCTGTAAGGAACAAGCTGGGATCTCCTCCTGCAAGGAAAACATTGAATTCCTGGCACCTCCTGACTTGCACCCTGATTCTGAAAGCAGCTGCATTGTTCCTTTTTGCTTTGTCCAGGCCAGAAAGTTGACAGAGCACCCAAAATGCCAATTGTTGGCCCTTTACAATCCCTAATTTTGATACCTGGGAGGGTGTAAGGTGCAGAAGGCAGCAGTGAACACTGCTGGTAAGGTAAGAGATAGTGAAGTCCCTGAATGAGCTGATGCTACTGCATTAAGGCAAAGGAGAGACTCTCATTTACATCTCAATTTTAATAACATTGTCTGTCTCGACTCATTCTCCTGGTAACAATGTTTTTTCTCTTTTGATTAGAAAACGTTCTTACCATAATTTTTCACTTTGTAGTAATTTACTCTGTGAATAGACAACTATGGAGCATAGAAAATACTTGATTATTACAAAGTTCATAAGTAGAAGTGAATAATTATGTTTTCTTTATTGCTTTCATTGGAAAACAACAAACTTCAAAATGGCCTTTGAGAACTTTCCCTACCCTCCAGCATGGAGGGTAGGACACAGCTCAACCCCAGCTAAAAATAAAGAGGCCTTAAAACTGAAGAAACAAGCAGACTTGATCTAATCAGCCTTTAAGCAGAAGCAGGAGAAAGGCTAATGGATGCTGAGAGCAGCAGGAGATATTTAGGATAAAAATCTTTTTGGAAATGGTTGGCAATAAAGTATTACTGAAAACTGGCTTCCATGAGTCCACTTCCCCTATGCTACACAGCTTTGCTCTCAGACACTTCAGTTTAAAAAATTAAGCATATGTAGAAGAAAGCAGAGTGCTAAGCATGAATTCAAACCCACAACAGTAAGTAAACAGCTTATTTCAGTGAGTCCTGCAAGACTGAAATATCTTCTAAAAGTCAGGGAGAAAAAAAGCAAGTTGGGCTAACAATGCTGCCCATTTAGAGTGCTAAAGCTTTTCGAGGTCTTCCCCTTTCCCAGGTTTTTATTAGACCAATTAAAACAATTTCCCAGATGGACCACTGACCTTGAAAAGCTCCCATAAATGATGAGGGGTCCCAGGTCTGCCCCACGCTGCCAGACTGAGTTACCAGACAAGGAAAGCACAGCAAACCCCAGCATGCAGCCAGGGCAGCTCTGCCTGGGGGCTCCTGCCCAGCAGCCAGAGAGGAAGTTCTGGTGCCCAGAAATTATCTGCTCAATTACCCTGCAAGGCAGGAGCTGTGTGCATGGGCAAGCACTGCCACCCAGCCCCAAGCAGGGCACAGAACTGCTCACAGCCTTCCACAGGTGGTCCTGAGCTTTCCTACTGTAAAAATCAGGGATCTGTTCCTAGATGCTGCTGGACTCTTGCCACAGGATGCCTGAGAGTAGCCAGGATTTTGCAGGCTTGGATCTCTGGGGAGAAAGATGGGCACAAGGGACAGAAAAGGAGTGGGGCTTAGGGTGGTGGTGATGGACAGAGGTTGGAGCTGTGACCAGGATATTTGGAGCTGTGACCAGGGTGTTTGGGTCCTGCCACTCAACTTTCCCAGTGCCCACACAAACTTTGCCTGTCACATGGGAAAGGAAAAAGAGCACAAATACATGGCTGTACCACTCATCCCCTTAAATAACTCACAGATTTTTTCAGATTTGACTAAGTCCTTTGGGGCAGCAAGTGGATTATTGGGATATACTGAACAGGTTACAAAAATCCAGCCCATCACTGCAGCCCTGAGTCCAAGAGGCTAGCAAGCCAGCTGTGGACACAAGCCTTCTATTCCCATCTGGGAGACAGGATAATAGCCAGGCTGGATGACAATCTGTGCTGAGTGGCTCATTAATGATTATTTCTTAATGTCACAGGGAGGCCTGAGAGTGGGTGATAAGTGTGGATGATCTGAAGGATATCTGTATCATCTCTAGTTGGTGTTTCTCTGGCCCTGTGGTGTCCCTCAGCAGAGCTGGAATATGCAAGAAGCAGAAAAATCTCTTATTTCTTGCTAGGCAGCTGGGGAACACTATGGCAACTAATAATGCAACCATATGGAGAGTTACAGAAATAATAAAAGGCAAAAGTTCAAAAAATTAATGCACAGTAGCATTAATTATAAACAACACAGATCTGCCAACTCAGACTGCAAATAAAGGCCAAAATAAGTTCACTTTGATAAACTTCACAATTGAGCCTGTTGACTGCCTCAAGAAACTTTTTGGATATTTGAAATATCCCCAGTACAGGCACACTGAGGCAACCCAAGCAGGTTCAAAGCCATGGGAAAGAAAGGTGGATTTCATGCCCTGCCTAATGAACAGACAGCTGGGGCTGCATTTCAAGGATCCAAGTATTCTGCAAGGGTTTACATCAGAATCAACACCTGAATCTCACCAATTTACAGCAGAATGTGACAATCATCCCTACAATCAGTGACAATGACCAATTAAAGGGACTTAGGATGCAATGAGGTACTCACACGGTCTCCTGGAGGCCCATTTGGGCCAGGTGGGCCATCAGTTCCTGTTAAACCCTGTAAAAAAACCCCAGAAGATCAAGAGAATGCCATCACTGTCAGCAACACAGCTCAAAACTGTTCTCCTATTCCTTAATTCAGCCTAGAGTTGCTTTTCCTTCAATTTCTCCTGACATGCAAGACACAGATGTAGGTCCAGGACTACACATTTCTTCTCCAGCAGAGAAGATTGATGAGACACATCAGGAAAACACTCCTGCCTGTGTGAAAGGTTTAAAACACCTAAGAGAAGATGACAAAACACTCACATCCACTCCAGGAAGGCCAGGCAATCCAGCTTCACCTGCAGCTCCAGGCTTCCCTGGTGCACCTTTTGGCCCCTACATGAGGTAAGCAGTCAATTATTATAACAAAATAACAAGAGAAGTGTGGCAAGGATGGAAACTCATTTGTTGATGCGTTAAGCTTACACCATGCAGCATGGGAGAATCCCATGAAGAGAGGTGAATCTTGCTATGAATCCATATCCAAACCCTAAATTCCAGTGCTTTGGCTCATTCCCACCTCCTCAAAGCTGTTTTTAGCTGTTTTTGCCAAAGCAAAGGGCTCTGCCCCCGGTACAGTTCTGAGCAGCCCTTGGCAGACTGAGGGGCTGAAGCAGACTCAAGCAGTGCCAGAAATAACCACGTGATGTGGCTTGGTGCCATGACACCTGTGATCATACAGGTGATGCACAAGTTTTATCTCACTGATTTCATTCATTAATTTAACTTTCATTCTATTTCACTGGTGGCAATGAAGCAGTGTTTGTCCCCTGGGGTGGAGCCTGGGAATTCTGTGGCAGATGAAGAGGAAAGTGAGGCTGTAAGTGCCAGCTCGTGCCCTGTGTCCTCTCAGAAGGATGGAAAAGTCCAAGCAGGAAATACTTACTGGTGGGCCTGGCAAACCAGGAGGGCCTGGCTCTCCCTAGAGGAAAGAGAAAAAAATTGTCAGTGCTGGACCTCTCTTTGTTGACTTTTTCCAGCAAGGGTGTTCCCAACTGCACTCAAACCTCTCCTCGTGCCCACTCCAAGATTTGCCTCACGCCCTCTCATGAGCTGATGCTCTAAACCCTGCTACCCCCTAAGCAGGATGAGCCTGGATAGCCTTTCACAACACCTACAGGAGCAGATTTGGGGAAATCCACATCCTCAGCCTCCCAGAGAGAACCAGTACCCCCAGAACTTTCAGCTTCCTCCAGATATAGTTTTTATATTTTATAATAAACTTATCTATTTTTCAATTTTACAGGATTTATTTGCACTTGGGATTAGCTGCAAGTGGGGCAAAGAGGAAGCTGGATGGGTGTCATGGCTTCCAAACATCTTCCTGGTGGAACAGAGGGATACAGGGATAAACTCCAGCTTTCCAAGGCACAGTATGAAGCTGTGGTACTGCCAGGAGCTGGGGATTACCACAAAGTGAAGAATGAACAAACTGTCTACAATGATTTTCTTCATATGACTAAACTTGGACAGGAAAAGCAAACAAGCACAGCCCCCGACTGATTTCCACCTAATCCAATTGCACAATCTGGGTTAAACATAATTTTATACAATATTTCAAAAGCACTCAATTTTTTTTTCTATTCTAATAAAAAGAAACTTTTAAGAACAGCATTGAAGGTGTTTGTGAGACAATATTTTGTAAGCTTTTAATCACTTCTTCCAGCTCTATTGTAAAGTCATTCATAAGTGTCTGTGTGGACTCCAGGTAACAATTTGTATTTTTTTGTTAGGCCCCAAAAGAAGCAAACATTTGTGAACAGCAGGAGCTCGACTGCAGCTTGGTTTTCAACTCATCCCACAGAAAAACACTTTGTGTCCCAGTCCAGAGGGTCCCCTGCCCTCCTGGCTTTAGGAGAAGTGCACTGAATACTCTGAGAGGTGTCGTGGGCAAGCAGAGGGGAAGGGGCAAGTCAGTCCCCTGGAAGAAGAAAATCTCAGTGGAGGAAGGGTGGGTATTACCAGGACAAGGCTGGAAATAACAGCATCCCAGCATGGGCCTGGTAATTAGGAGCCAGGAGGCGTTTGCAGAGCTGTGGAATTTATAGCATGTTTCTATATTTACTGGGAAGGCTGTGGGCAAATCCCTCCTGCCTGGAGCTGCTCAGGATTTATGCCCTGCACCACTGACTGACCAGAGGGTCCTGAACAGAGGTATCTTTATGCCCTGACTTGCTGAAGCAACTCCTTCAGTATCCTTTGGCCACAGCTTTTCCATAAATAGTTATCACTATCATGGCTGGGGAAGGTTCCCTGCCAGGGAAATGAAAGGAGCAGTTCTTTTGAAATGAAAAGGCAGCTGGAAACGGCAGCAGGGGTGGTTTGCTGCCTCCTCCTGCACCTGGGATTGCCAGCCCCTTGCATTTTTCCTTGCCTCTGTGGTGGGAATCTGCAGAGGGAGGTGACAGCACCAGCAGAGGCTGCTGGGCACCATCCTCAACCTTGATGCTGCCGTGGTGGACCCCTGCAGGACTCTGCAGGAGCTCCAGAACTTCAGAGCTGAATCAAAAGCCTAATCAGTGCCTGTACTCCCAATGCCACATCACTGGGAATTAGAGGCAAGGGCTGTCAGCAAAAGGAAATGCTCTCCTGGTGCTGTGTGAGAGGGAAGGAAGTTTACTCTTTCTCAGCAAGTCAAGCCAGGAGACAGAAAGCAGGGGCAGGGGGGGGAAGCTTGATTTTTTAAAAGTGACAATTGCTTATTAGCAATTTAGAGAATTACGTCCCCAGAAACAGTTCATAGGAACTTGTCACTAATTCTTTCCATCAAAACATGCTGTTTCTAGTCTTGGGAGAGAGAGATTTTGCTTGTTACTGAGTATGAAACAAGGAGCTTGTTAAAGGCTTCAATTATAAAATATTTCAGAGGGACTTCATGTTGCAGCTCCCCCCTAAAAGGCAGGGATGAAAGCAGGACCTAGGAGAAATTGTGCTGATGGAGTTCACCCAAGGAGATATCTTGAATAATTCAGCTGCATGCTCTGCACCTCTCACTGCTCACAGCTGATGGTAAGAGACTGCTGAACACCTCAGCAGCACCCACCCAGCACAAAGACATCCAGCAACACTTCCACACCACTTTCACCCCAAGTCACCTGTCCAGATGACCTGGCTGGAGTAGCTTACAGAGTTCAGGAATACAGTATAGAAAAATTTAAATTGCAATTAAAAAAACCCCACCAAAAATAAAATAAAATAATGGTTTCACTCTGCAGTGGCATAATTGGCACTGCCACTCAGGATCCACATGACCCTCCCCATGCAGCACTAGGAAAATGTAAAACAGTGCTCAATTTTATATACCATCATTTTTTGGAGTGTACTGACCAAAAAAGGGCAGCTTGTAAGCAGGGAGGCTGTGTGAACTCTGCTCAACACCAGCCACAGTCCAGCATCTCCTGTGCAATCCCTGAAAGGACTCAATGTCCTGCTGAAGAGCAGGAACCATCCTGGAGCCTGTCCCTGACAGCCAGACCATCTCACCTGAATGGGGCACTGACATCCTCTATCCATAGGAGGGGTGGGCTTCAAGTCTCTTCAAAAAAGAGACTATTTCTGTGTAACCAAAACTCCAGACTGAGGTTGGGACTGCAAGACTTTGAACCTTAAACATTTTATTCAGGCATTTGATTTATTAGGACTAAGTTCTTCACATTAATTAGATGTTGTTATTTGATCCTTTCCCATGGGGAGCCTTCCAAAGCTTTTAGTTGTGGATACAGGGGTATAGGTCCACATGACTGACACATCCCCAGGCTCCTGCTTCCAAGAGCAAACAGAAGTGATGCTGGTGCTGTTCCAGAATATCCAGTAGAAAGCAGGAACTGAACAACTTTCCCATTTTCTCTCTGCAGAAGTTGAAACGAAGTCTGGTGGGCTTCAGCCTTCCCAAACTCTTCTTTTTGCTTCCATAGTGAATCACAGCCAGCCTTTCCCAAAGCGTGTTGGCCACAGCCATGTTGTGCTGTGGGGACTCCCCTGCTGCAAAGGAGAACCAGTGTCCTTTGCCCTCCTCTGAGGTGTCCCCTGGAGCCTTTTGTGACACCACAAAAAACAGTGGGAGCTGCTGAGGTGCCAGCTCTGAACATCTCACACTACAAAACCAGAGGGAGATTCCCAGGAATTCAGACTCCTTCAGCCAAAAGGACACCGGGAGGGAGCAGCTGGAAATCAATGAGGTTCTCTCTTCAGCCCAGCCTGGCTCAGGGAGCTGCAGGGAAAGCTCCCCACTGCAGGCACAAACACTCCTTGTTCACCATGTACCAAGGAACTCATACATTTTTTTTTTTTTTTTTACCTCCTTATCCAAAAGAAAATGACCTGCATGAATAGATTTTTTTCAAGGTTGCTTAAGGGCCCAATTCCAATAAATGTACTTCAGATGAGCTTTAAAAACCCCTGCACTATTCCATAAGCAGCTCAGAGAGACAAGAGCTGCTCAAACTGGAAATCAAAGCAGGAACCCAGACTTTCGCATTTGAGGTGGTCTTGCTGAAGATCCATCTGATGCTGATTTTATCCACTGCCAACTACAGGACACAATTCAGTCCTTACCCAACAGATGCAGGGAAATAATAGTTTTAATTTCTATGGAAACATCAATTAAAAGTAACAGAACAAGGTTTTCTCCTCCATTAAGTCCTGGGTTATGCAGTCTTCTCCCTCTGCAGGAGGTGTAAGGAGCTTCCTGCTGAAACAAAGGCTCTTCATTTTATTTGCCTTTTGGGCCACTACAAACTCATATCTGGCAACACAAGAGCCAGATGTTGACATATCATGTGCCAAAGTGAGGGACAACCATGATGACAATACTGAAATAAAACTAAGGCAAAAGCAGTGTCCAGTGCTGCATATTTGAGCCTCCTTTAGCCCCTCTAGAAATGTAGATGGTCTGAAGCATCACATAAATCTGTCTTTGAACTGCTGAATGTGTGCTGACCCCACACACATTGTACCCCTGCACTCAACCTTGCACCAAGAGAAATATTCTACTCTGCAAGCAGGGTCACAAACCCCCGAGCTCTTCCTAGGGACAGAGACTGATCCTGCAAGGAACCTGCTCAGCACCTGCACTGGCTGCTCAGACTCCTGCAGGAGGAGGTCTCTTGGGAGGACAGTGATTTTCCAGGTCCACCCCCCCGAAGGATGTCCAGAGGCTGCAGATCTGGAGAACAAGAGCAGCTTCTCTGCCCCTGCCCCACCCCTGCCCTGTGTCACTCACATCAATGCCGTCCTTGCCAGATGGTCCAGGGGGTCCTGGTGGTCCAGGAGGGCCTTGTGGTCCAATTCTCGGAAGGGACTGGGCAAAAGTGAAGACGAGAGCTTATTTTTCCATCAGAAGGAACACACGGGCAAGATCAGAAATCAGTGGCCAATTCCTACAGCTTAACCCTCAGTCTGCACCCCTTGCCAGCCTGGGTGGGCTCAGAGTTGCTCCAGAGCAGTGCAAGGCTCTTTGGAAAACCCTTCAGACTGAGCCCATCCCCAGCTCCTTTTACTGGTGGCCTATACTGGGAATGCAAACTGGTCACTGGGCAGCAAAGGGGGTTTGTTGTACAGGAAATTGTTCTGACTACAGGCACATTTTGGGTTGGGCAGAGGAGGAAATGCAAAGCCCATGGAAAAGGTGCCAAGTGCTTGGTAGAAATAATTAATTTATAGCCCCAGTCTGATGTGGTGATGGCAAAGCCAGGCAGACACCTATGAAGGCAGGAGGAGAAAGGGAAAGTCTCCCCTCTGAGCAGGATGCCACTTGAAAAGCTGGGGTTTTGGAAAGGTCTGAAGTGGGGAAAGGAAAGAAAGGTCCAATAAATGATTTCTGTGATGGAGAGGGCTCTAGAGAGCAACTTACTGTAGCTTCAAGGAACAAAGGTTTCATTGTAGAAGCAGCTCTGCTCACAGCAGAGTTCTGAATTCCCAAGCCAGGCTGAAAAAATTCCTCGCTAACAATAAAAACCTCACTGAGGAGTCACTTCCCCAGACAATAATGTTAATACAAGACAGGAAAGTTTAATTCAGCTTCATGTCTCATGTGAGCAAGGGTTAAACATGCTGTAAGTGTAAAATTCAAAAACTGATTGAGGGAACGAGTAAGAAAGTCTGATTCAGATAAAGACCCAGATCAGATAAGATAGATCAGTTTCACTGGAAATCTGTTACTTCATTGTAAAAGCAAACTGGTTCTCTTGCATCAACAATCTTCCCTTTACAAAGCTTTCCATCTCATAATTGCAGCCCTGAATGGGAAAACAACACTTCTACAGAAACATAAAGCAGCAGTTTTTACACCTACCCACACAGGCACAAACCCAGGCACACATTTGTAATAAACTTTAGAATAATAACCTGCTATTGCCACGTTTCACCCCACAGGTACAACACACACAGACCATTCCTTTTTACCCCTACAGGTTTTTCCTTGAGCATGAGACACAAATGAGGTTTCTCACCTGAGCTGATGCTGTGGCCAAGAGCTGACACAGGGAGAGGAGCCCAAGAGCAGAGAATCCAGCCATGGTGCCCAGGCTCTGCCTCTCTCCCTTTCCTCCGGGGCGGCCAAACCCTTTCTCCTCCAGGGTCCAGCAGATCCCTCCTCCTCCTCCCGGGTCTCAGCTTACAGAGCAGATTCCTCGCCTCCAGATAAACCTGTGGCTCCAGCTGGAGCAAGGCGAGAGGGGCCGAGCTTGGAGGAGAGGAGGTGGGAGCAGGAGGGGGAGCAGCAGGCAGGCAGAGCAGCTCTCACTCATCCCTGCTGGGCAGCCCCAGCCTCTCGCTCCAGGAGCCCACGGAAGGGCTGGATTGGGAGCTGGGACACAGGAGCAAAACTGGGTTACTCCAGCTGCAAATACAAAGCCGTTCCTTAGGTCTCACCCAGGACATTTCCCAAAGCCCGTCACCACCTCTGTGCTGGACAGGTCAAAAGCAACACAGGGTACGCTTTTCAGCGCCCGAGGCCACCTAATTCCAGCAGGGACATTAAGAAACCTGTAATAGTGCACGGTCACTACTGAGAAATGCACTTACAGCTTAGTGAGGTGCTTTGTTAGCTCTGGAGGCTGTTCACATCTGGTTTTGGTATTTTTTTAGGGTGATCTGAAAAGCACCGATTCCTTGAGAAGTGATGAATGCCGGTCAGAAAACAATCACAGGTACAGAGAGGAAGGAAAAAGGTGGAACATTCTCAAAGCCACAAAGAAATATTTCAAATACTGAGAAGAAAGGAGGACAGTTCCCTGCCTGCTGACCCCAAGTGGCAATGGATTAATGAAGATGCATCTCCTGCAATGAGCTTCAGGATTCCCTTTATTGATTAAAGACAATGTCCTCCAAAGCTGGGCTTAGAAGTGGAGAGGAACAGTGGCCAGATTCCTCAGGGCTGAAATGACACAGCTCATCTGATTAGGAATACAAGAGGAGAAATGGAAAATCAAAGTATGGGAACTGAAATACCTGACTTTATCTTGGCATCTTTACACCAGGAGGCTTGTAGGAGCACAGAGTGTCTGTCCGTCCAGCTCCCCAGCAGCCAGCATTCCTAGAGCTTTGGCAGAGGAATAAAGGACTCAGATTTACCAAGATCCCACAAGATTCTGTGGAACAGGCAGCTGGGGACAGAAAGGAAATTTGTGTCTCTAAGTCCTGTGATGGCTTCAGAGTGACTGGAATCCTTTATTAGACACCCCAAACCCCAAAGAGGGAGAGCAGCTTTGCACAGCTTGTACCTCCTCCTCCACACTGGAGCCAACTGATGGCAGGAGGGAAGGAAAAGCAGACCCAGATTCCTCAGCCACACCTCGTCCAGAGGAAGCCAGGGCTTGGGGGGCTGCAGCAGGTGGAGCCTGCCCATGACCAGCACAGGAAGAGCCCTGGGAGTGTTCACCTGCAAACCCATCCCACAGACCAAAAGGATTCCCAGTGACCCGCTCATCCCACACCCACAGGCAGCACAGCTGAGGGGACACAATGACTTAGAGGAATTGTTACCACAAACACCCCTGCTCCTGCGTCCTGAAGGAAAAAAAGCCCTGAACTGAAGCTCCCACAGCCAGGCTGGGCAGGTGCCCTCCTCCTGGAGCCCCAGGGGATGCTTAAAGCAGAGTCTTTTAGACCTGCAGAGCACCACAACACCTGTGGGAGAGGAGCTGCAAAAGCAACACAAAACAAACATTCTGAAACATCCAGACAAGCCCAACCCTGGAAGTGTCTATCCCTGGAAGTGTTCAGAGCCAGGGTGGATGGGGCTTTGAGCAAGGTGCTCCAGTGGAAGGTGTCCCTGCCCTTGGCAGGGAGGTTGGACCAAGATAAAATCTGAGGTCCCTTCCAACCCAAACCATTCTGTGATTCTCTGATTTCCAAGCACATTATTAAACAACAAGCATGGGGGGGGTCTATTCCCCAAAACCATTCACTGGGCACATTCTAGAGGTGGAGGAAGACTGGGCATCACCTCCACAGGGAAGCAGCAGCAGGTGTGTGCCACGGGGAGCCCAGCAGGGCACTCTCTTGTTGGAGGGAGCAACAGCTCCAGGGGGGTGGGTAAATACATGGTCATATCCTACCCTCAAAGATGAAAAAATGTAAGTGGAAACTGATATGCCTTAAAGTCATGCTTTAATAGGGGAATTAAGATAACAGATTCTGTGATACAGCTCTGAGTGCTGAGAAACACCTTGTGAACTCACCACACACACCTACAGCCAAAACTAAACCTGCTAGGAGAGGGCAGGGGTTGGTTTGAGCACTCGCTCCAGGCTGGGGCTCACAGTGAAATCCCATTAAACACAAAACCAAACCTCACCATAACAAGTATAGGATCTATGCCCCAAGTGAGCACATATTCACAATGAAAACTTCATTAAATAAGAAAATTATTACAAATTTGTACAAAAGCACAATTAACAATTCTTAGGAATCTGTTAGGAAAGAATTCTCACTCAGTATCTTCAAGTATTTATATCTGTAGTTAAGTGTATTCTTTTTGGCTATTTAACTCCATCTGTTCTTAAGAAGAAAGAAGTACTTTGAAAACATTAAAGCCTTTTTTCAGCATGTATGTGACCATGAACATCAGATGTTAAGTTTGCAGACTTTCATTCCCACACACATATGTGGCATGCTGGATCAGAACCTGCAGTCTGGGAAGGCAAATCACCCCCCAAATTCCTTGAAAGATAAAGCTTTTTAAGAGCTGGAGCAGAAAGGAAAAACAGACATTGCACAATGCTGCATTTGCTCTCTGGCCATCTCCTACACAAACCAACAGCATCAAAGAACCTCAAAACCAACCCAAACAACTTGAGCAAACAGCAAGCCCAGACCTTCAGGCTGTTGGAAACAATTTCCTCTGCTTCATGAAACAGATCCTCTGTTACAAATTTTTAGGAGTGAAGGTGCTGAACTGTTTTAATGCTCCTTCAGACCCGAGGGAATATTGTGCAAGGGTGGCAAAACAGCTGAGAGGGAGGTCAGGAACACCGAGGCAGGCAAAGAGCTGGCAAGGTCTGAAAGTAAATTCTTGAGGGCTGGAAATAAATGAACCAGACAAGCGTAGCCTCTCCAATTAACGTTTCAATTAACTGCCCCACAAAGCCCAGTGGTTTCCAGACATGCTGCACTGGAACATGCCCTGGCTGTCTGACATTAAAGGCAAAGCAACCTTGCTCTAAGTAGGGAACATCAAACCTCACACCATGGGCCTGCAGGAAAGAGCTCCCCCAGGCACTGCAAATCACCAGCAAAGGCTGAAAAAATGCACTGGGAAATACTTGTGCTGTTTTGGCAACTGAGACATGAGGGCCTCTGAAACAGTCACGGACACAAAAATCTGTGGAAGACTATAAAGGGTCTAAAAGTGGTGGGAAAACCTGGGGAAGAGCAGTTCTAAACAGTTTTATGCAAAACCTGGAGCTTTTTCTCTTAGAAACCAGTAGGCAACTTGTAGTCTTAACTCTAACAAGAACTACAAAGCAACCTCTGTGGGGATAAAGAAGTAACTACTCAGCACTTTGCACCTCAGAGAACAGAATTTTTACACAAAGGTTCATACTGGCCAGAAACACATTTTAGCTAGTTTTTATCCCAGTCTAAAGCCAAACCTAATTTCCTTACAGAAGGAGAGGCATCTACACTTAAATCATGTGGAATTCATATACTCATCTCTTTTAGAGAAATAGAACTTTATCCAGGAACATCTTCTGGTAAGGTACAGCCTTTCACAAAAATAAAGAGAAGTTGTACAGTAGTAGAAAGGCCTGGCAAATTAGGTCATGCTGTCTTACATTAAAAATCGTGTCTTTAATAAATACTTAAGTAATTCAAACAAGGAGACAGATCAGTTTTCCTCTTCTCTTTCAGTAAGGACATAACCAGAACCAAAGCAAAGTGCAAAAATCCCCGTTGCTCCAAGATAGCCCTGAACATCAGATAAAACCCAAGAACAGGACACAGCCTGTCTGTGAAGATGAGCAAATGAAGAATTTTCCTCTTTAGGGTAACCAAGAGCAGGATCTCATTGAGTTTACTAGAGATGATTAAAAAAGAAGAGTGAAAGTGAGATAGGGGTGAGTTGGATCATCCCAAAGGAAGTTTATTCAGTTCTCCAAGCCACCAAAGCTGGCTCCCAGCAGACAGGGCAGTGCCTTCTCTGCTGCTCTCACTCTGCTGCTCCCTGCTCTTCACCAGGCTCTGCTGCATTCTCAGAGCCTTCACCTTTTTCTGGTGGGACCTCAGCACTGTTTTCTTCAGAAGTTGGTGTCGTGCTCTGCTCATGACTCTCTGGAGCTTGGTTCTTTTCTGTGTCTTCTGTTTGCCCTTTTTCACCTGCCCTTTCTGCCTTTTTCTGCTGTCCTGCCCCATCTGGTTCACTTTCACCCCCCAGGAGTTTGCTGTTGCAGTGGTGCTGATCAACCCCTGCTGAATCTCCATCTCCACTGGATTTCCAGCCCTCCTTGACTGGAGGAGTGCAGTCAGTCCTGGGGAGCCTGGAAGCAGCTGGGGCTCTTACAGCTCCATCACCATTCCCCTTCTCACTTGGCATTTCCACAGCTGCATTTTTCTCACTGACACTCTCTTTTCCACCCTCACCATTAGCAGCAGCAGGATCTGCCTTGGCACCAGAGGCTGAGGGGCCCATGCTCAGGTTTATGGCCAAGTTGACTGGTTTGCTTCTCAATGTTCTCTTATCAACTTTCCTGCGTTTCACAGCTGCATCCGTGGCCTCCGGCGCCGCCGGCTCTTTGGTGCTTGAATCATCTTCCTTCAGGGCTTCCAGATTCTCTTCTGCCTGGGAGACTGGGTCTGAGTAGGGCACCTCTGCATCAATTGCACACTCTCCCAGATTATGGGAAATGTTTTCAATATCAGCAGAGTTTTTCAATGATCCATCCCCTTTAGCATCTGCCAAATTTGCATTCAGTTTTCTCTTCTTGCTCTCCTTCGTGCAGTCATTCTCTGCTGTACCTTGCACTTCTTCAGCTTCACTTTTTAAATCCTTTTCCTCCAGCTGGGCAAATGAGGCTTCTTTCTCCTCTTCATCATCTCCTACCTTCAAAACACATTTGCTTATCTTTCCTTTTACATGTTCATCACTCTTTTCAGGCTGCAACTCTGCAGCATCTCCAGCTTTCTGTTCCACCTCTGGAGAGTGGTTCTGATCCTTCCCCTCACAATCGCCACATGCAGTGTCCTGTTTGTCCTCAGGCCTTTGGTGCAGCTGTGCCTTGGCAGAGCGGGGTCTGTACTTCTGCAGTTTGTCACGAGGGCCCCACACGAAGCTGCTCCGAGGTCTGAAGTGTTGCCAAGCGTAGTGGACGAGTTCTCTCCTCTTCTCTTTGCTTCTGACAGTGAACAGGAAGTAATCCAAGGCACTTCTCTTGACATTTGGTAATGTCTCCTCAACAAGAGTTTCTGTGAGGAAAAACTTCACCAAGCGCACTTGATAGTCTTCATATCCCATCTCCCCCAGGCACTTCAGGATGCGAGTAATCCTCAAATTGTTGTGGCTGAACCTGAAGGAAACGGATAAGCAAAGCTGTCAAGGGCAAGTCTTACAAGTCACTGTGAACCTCTGGGGTAACTGCAAAATGTTTTATCCTTTACTGACTGAGAGCCATTAAAGACTATTTTGACAATGCAAATGGGAGCACAGGTGGGCTTACTTTTAAAGCACCCATTGCTGCTGTTTGCCTTCAGCAGCTCCTTCCTACCCCTCTCTGGGCTGACAGGATTCATCATCTCAGCTGCTTGGAAAGGTTTTGGCTTTCTGAATCAGCCACCAGTAGACAAGAGCCACCATGTTGGGGCAGACCCTCGCATCCTGCCCCTGACAGACCCTACAGGGTAAGCCTGCAGTGTTGAGAATACAGGCAGGAAAGGATGCTGCCAAAACCTCAGCACTTAAGCTAGACACAGCTGGGTTTTCCTTTTTAATAGCTGACAGACTTCAAATTGTTTTTTCTTTTGTGATTATGCCCACTCCTTTCAAGAGGTTAATATCACCAGCAAGGCTCATAACTTACTCCGCAAAACCTGCATTAATATAAAAACAGACCATTTGCAGAGCACTTTTCAAACAAGGACTCAAAGCTTTTAACACACATTAAGGGTGCTTCAAAAACAATCAGGGAACCATATGGAAAGACTTCTGCTTTGTAGCTTAACAGAGTAAAAGTTAAAAGTACTTTCACTAGATAACATCTATCAACAAGTCTCCATTCCTTAACAGCTGAGGATTTCCTAGGCCTTGACTTTTTTTTTTTCCCCCTTCAAAGAAGTGTCTGGCTGCAGTAAATGCTCGGCAGCATCAACACACTCACCTGTTCAAGTTTTCAAATCGTTCACGCCAATTCTCTGCTCTCTCAAGTTCTCCAGTTTCTTCGTTGACCAGGTTGATTCCATAAAATCCCAGCATGAGCTTGTAAGCACGGATAAACCTGTCCATAACTTCCTTGGACTTCCTAAAGGCCTGAAAACAAGACACAGCAATTATTAAAAGGTGCAACTCTCTAATTACCTGCACCAGATTATGTGGCACCTGAATTATGAACGAGGGTTGACTGTATCACTAAGCATTTCATTTGCTGACACAAGACAGGGAAATGCTTCACTGTGAGCTCTGTGCACACTAAAAACCCAAGGAAACAATGGAAAAAAACTCTAGACTTGAAATATAAGGTATTTAGGGGAAATCCTAACACTCTTCAGATCTCAAAAAAAAGAGACAAAAACTTAAATACCTGGATTTCTTGACAGGTGAGAGGCCTGGCACGCCAGTTCATCCCATGTTCACGTAAAGGGAACAGCCTGAAGGGAAAGAAATTGTCAAGCAAGATAAGCAAAGATGACATCTAACCCGGGGTACCCAACTTGTTAAAACCAAAACAGATTCCAAAATTTGATATCACAGGCATTTCTTGGAGAACTTCCATCCTTATGGACACAGAAGTAGTTTTCTAGTAAATCCCTCCCATAAAAGAACTATCTACACCAATAACAAAAAAACATTGCTGACGCTGATGTGATCTCTCTCCTTGCCTTAACTTTGTGCTCCAAGAGCACAAATGACTGAGATCTATTGCCACAGCTGCACTGGAAACCTGTGTTTTCAGGAGTTCCAGTGCTTTGCTTCCTGAGGAGTGTAACTGAATTAACTGAAGTAATTCTGGGCCTTGTGTGAAGCTGAAATCAGGAGCACAGATCCACCTGACACTTAAAAGAAGCACAACTAGAGAAGCACTGTGTTCATGCAGGCAATTTACCACTGTATGTAGGAATGGTTTTCTTCCAGCGTTTCGTACTTGTCTCCCCAAGAGGAAAGCAGAGTTTCAATAAACACACCTGCAAGGAAAAAGAAAAGGTCAGGCAAGAAGTGACACCAAATGAAAATTAAAGACAGCCAGTCAGCCACTCCACACAGCTCAATACCCAGACCCAGATATTTGTTTACAGGCATTAGCTTCAACAAGACAACCAGCCAGAAAAATACTTCATTTTCTACCACCAGAGTATTAAGGAAAATACAGCAAGAACATTTTAAAATGGACATTCTTGGTGGGTTTGTGTTTGGTTTAGTTTTTTATTGTCTCACATGGATGAAACTACTCTTTCATCAACCACCTGCAGCAGATGGCATCAAACAGCCACCACACAAGCTACTCACCGTGGGGCACAAAAGCAATCTCATTTTTATAAAAGCTTAAGTTCCACATCTCTTCTTCCTCCTCATTCTCTGGTTCTTTCAAATCCTGGAGATGAGAACAAGAAATGAACAAGCAACAACCTTTTAAAAGGCAATAATCACTCCCAACACTTCTCCCTGCCTTCCCTCATATTCCCTACACATTTCAAGCTAAATCCTCAAAATGTTCTTTGGAAGTAGCAGCTTGTTTCTGATGCACCCACACGCACATCATCCCTTCCCCCTCACAAATGAATCCCTGGAAGGTGCTGAGCCTGTAAATGCAAAGGCAAAAGAGTGTTCCCAAATCTAGGAAGTGTTCCTGAAGGGAGGAAGTGGTCAGCAGGAGCCCCAGGGGCACGTACTGGGTAATGGTTTCTGTATCTCTGCAGGTCTCTCGCCGCAGTCCAGTTGCGCCTCCCGCTGCACTGGAGAGAAGAGACAGAGCAGAGATTCAGAATAAAATCACCTTCTGCAAAATAAAATAAAATAAAATGATGCCCTGACTTAATTCAGCACCTCCCACAGGCTCCCCTGCATGTGCCTTACACTCTGCACTCCCAGCACCCCCAAAACCAACCATACTGGAGCTGTAGTAATTTCTCTGCATTCCTGAGGGACAAATTTAAACCAAGAGAAGAAAACACTATCTCCTGTAACCAAAATACTTCTTTTTCCTTCTCATCTTATTAATCAAGGTTTTTATGTTCTGTGTATGCCTTTTATCCCACTTGGGTTTGCCAATGGAAAAGATCAGAACAAGCCAGGGATGCCAAACAGGAAAATGTCATTTTCCTTAAACTCAAAGGTTTTAAAACAAGACATGTCTCTGAGTTGCTATAAACCCTAGTGAAGATAGAGGCATACACGTTCAAATCGCAGAATTTAGGATGCAGAAGTATCCCCTGAATTCAAGATTCTCATTCCCTGCAGACCTAGCTGAAATTGAAGTTTTCTTCTTTGCTTTCTGCTCAAGATCAGCCTTGCTGATTTAGGCAGTGGACAGCAACAGAGCCAGGTGGTCACATCAGATACTTCTTTCACTGGACTTCTCTTCCAATTGTAATCTTCATTATTACCCATCCTTCCATGTAACCAAATTTTATGTCAAGCTTACCTGAAAACCCCTCCAAGACACCAGTGAGGAATTTGAGCTTTGATCCTGCAAATAAGAAGCATTTAGTTGGAACATTTTGAAACCAAACTTCACTAAGAAAATAAAAAATAGATACAAAATAAGAATACCCACAGCAGTGACTCACAGGATGCCTATTAGTTGCCAAGTGACAGATTTACCTAGTTACAGCTGAATTCACTGTATTTTATGCATAATTCAAATTGCTACAGAGAAAAACCTGTGGTGCCACATGAACAGGCACCAGGTTCTCATCACAGATGTGCTAAATTCATTCCAAGTGTCACATTTAGACAGAATTCACAAAGAACAGCTTCATTTCCTCCTCTGAACTTCATGGAAATAGAAGTTGCAAGTATGACTTAGTTTAAAGCGCATTTTAATTGAAATATATACATACTTATTTATACATTTGATTACCTCAATGATAAGGGATTTTGTTACACTTCACAGGCAACACAGACAGGTTTAATCTTAGTGAGCGCTGAACCATCTTATCCCAAACCATAACAGCATTTTATAATGTTCTGTGAATTGAGAACCACCAAAAGGAACAAGACTGCTCATGAATAAAGGGCACCCAAAGCACAGCACAGCCAGAGGTTCAATGCCAGCTCACAGAGAGAACAAGGAAATTGGGAAATGGGGGAAAGACGTGCAGAGTCTTGCAAAACAAGCATTAAATGAAATTTAGAAGAAAGAAGCAAAAATATTTCCCCCAAGTTACTTCATAACTACATTTGGTATTTCTTAACATCACATGCACAGAGAAAAATAAAACCACTTTCTAACCAATGCTGATCAGGAGTTCATTAATTATGAAGGCAGGAATTGGTCTACATTTGTAACACCTTGCTGTAATTAAGTCACCCATTCAGTTGCCCTGATGACAGTTATGTGACATTATTATCAATTTTGTTCCTAATTACCAAATAATCCCAGAAATTCTTTACATTTAAGGTTCTAAAGTAACATCCTTGAACACAGTCAGGTGGGACAGGAGAACAGCAGACTGGGTCCCACTTAGAAAGAGAACTGGTTTGCTGAAGAATTAGTGCAGATACAGAGACAGATGCAATGCCATGGTGGAAGGGGCTGTAAAAGGCTTGTCCAGAAGGAAGCCAGATCCAGGGAATATATCTGGAGCGCAGGAATTCAAAAAACAAGATGGGGAAGCAAAGAGAGCAAAACTCAGCTTTGCTCCTCCAAGCAGGTGTTGTTCCTGGGTCTCTACAAACTCCCAACTTAAGGCCTTACTTTGCAGGAAAGAAACACAAACTAAACAGCAAGGCTGAAACTTCCCTGTAGAAATCAAACACCTCCTTGTCTCACAGCAAAACTAAGTGGGTTTCATACTCCAAACCTGTATCACACCAGGAAGAATGTGCACTGCTGAAGGAAGAGCAAGAGAAGCAGAAAACATGGCCAGGAGAAAGTGACAGAAAGAGGACCTGGCTGAGAAATCAGCTGTAACCAAAAGCAATGTGGATTGTGAACAAGGCACAGGAAAAACAAAGATAAGAGTCCAGGAGAGTGATTGAAACCTTTTGTTGGTAGAGATTTAGGAGAAGGCAGGACCATAGGGTTTGTTATTAAGACAGCTGATCATAAACTTCAAGTGTTACAGCAATCTCAGAGGGAACTTCTTAAAATGAACACAACCCCAAAGTTTTCAGAGCTGACTCATAGAAGCTGAAGGCACTGAAATGCAAAACAGCTGGAAAGACACACCTGCAGGAACCTCAGGCCAATGAACACTCAGAGAGACACAAGTGAAATGCAAAGACAGAAGCAGAATTTTAAGTTTGTTTTCAAAGTGCATAGTGAAAATAACAATAAAAAGCTCTAACCTCAAAACCAAAGAAAGACATTAGCTGCTTCAAAGAAAACCATCCAGGCTGAGGGGAGAAGAATGAGAATTAGTGTAAAATAAGCAGAAGTAGGAACAAGTTTGGGAAACTGATCCATGCCTCTGACAGGCTGCAAAGGCATAAATGGCTAGCAGAAGATTCACTGCTGCTTCTTTGTGCCTTCATTCTCAGTGCCCTTACAATTTTTGGGCACTGTCAGACAGAGGTGACTACACATTCATCACTGAAGGAAGAGCTCCTATTTAAAAATGCAGAATAATATTCCACAGGCTGTAAGTCTCAGGGACAACATCCTCCTTTCTAAGGCAAAGCTGGAAAAGTCCACTCACTGGAGTGAAACAATGGTCCTTGCTTTTACAGTTGTCACCATCCAGAGTTGCTCTAAGGAAAAAAACAAAACAAAAGAACCGCAAGAACAAATACATTCAAACAGAATAAAGGGAACGTTCTGGAGTTATTAAAACTTAGGAACTCCAGCCACATACAAAAGACAAGTTGATAGGGTGCATTCAACAGTGCAAAAAAACTTCTAAGGAAATTTCTGCCTCTTCCCTTTGGAATTCCAGCTATTCCACCCTAAGTACCTTTGGCCTTTCCCAGATCTAGGTGCACAGAGAATTTATTTTTCCTTCAGAAGTGGTTATTTGTATAGTTTAATGCCTATTAAGCAAAAAAAGAAAACTTAATATTAAGCTCTTTTAAAAGTATATTCATTATCTGCCTATTTATATTCTAACGATAAGGATAAGCTGCTGAAATGAAACTCGAAGTGAAGGAGTGGTTTCCTTTTCCCTAAAATGGGAGGAGTAAAAGGACTGAAGTGTTTCGCCTGACACAGGAAGTACTGAAAGCAAAAAGTTGTATTTACCAAAGCAATGCTGGAGAAGAAATAACTGACACCCACTGTAAAACTGAAAAACACTGATGCTATAAACAGAAACCTCAGATAAGACTAACAAATTCCTTTTTTCAAATAAATATTATTTTAAGGCACCAGACACAAGTGCTCATATTTTGCAGCACCTTGCTCAAAACTGCACACGTACCTCCAGTTTTTAAAACACCATTTTTGGTTTTCAAAGTTGCTCTACACACACTCCCTAAGAAATAAAACATGTCTACAAGAAATAAAGAGTTACAGCTCATTTTAAAAATTGAGCAGATGTTATGTAATGGATTTTTATTGATGGCATGAAAGAGCCTAAGGAAGGCCACCACACAAAGCTGAGGATACCGACCAAAAACTTATAAGAACATCAATGCCATAACGTCAAATCCAGTAGCCATCAGCAGCGGAGAACAGGCAGGTGCCACACACAACACAGAACCTGTGTTTATGGGATAAAGTACCCACATCATACGGAATGGTGGGGAAAAACAAATTAAAACCCAGCTCATGGCAATGTAATGATCTTGAGGAGTCATGAAGTGACAGCATCCCTGTAAGGCCCCTTTCTCCCGAGGGATTTGCTTCCTCAGGATGAGGACAAATTCCGTGCTGAGGATCCCGAGGGCCGCGGTGCCTCCCCGGGCACGGAGCTCGCCGTTCCAGCGCCGAGCAGCGGCTCCGCACGGGAGAACGGGCAAGGAGGGAAGGGAAGGGAATGGGAGGGAAGGGGCTCGGCTGCGGGCCCGGGCAGGAAGGGCTGCAAGGGGTCCCCTCACGCCGTCCCGCCCCGCAGGCTCTGCTCTGTCGCCGTGCCCCCACACGCACCTGGCTGTGCCGGCAGCCCCGCGCCCGGCCCTGCCCCGGCTGCTCCCCCGCATCCTCCGGCTCCTCCGCCGCCGCTCCCTCCGGCTCGCCTCCGCCGCCATCCTCCTCCTCGTCCTCCTCCTCCTCCTCCCCTTCCCAGGTGGAGTCGTACTTCCAGAGGTTCGCCTCGTCCTCTGCCTCGTCCTCCTCCGCCCTGACGGTGAACCAGGCCGCCATGGGAGGGCGAAGAGAAAGGGAAACCGAAAGGGACCGGGATGCGGCGGCGGGGCAGCCCGCCCGAGCGCACAAAGCCCGGGCACGTGTGGGGGGGACCGAGGGACGGAAGCGCTGGCACGCCCCGCCCCCTTCCTGCGCCGCCGCGCCCCATTGGCCGCCGCCCGCGCGGGCCCTGCGCCCGCCCGCACCGCGCCCGAGGGATCCGGCAGCGCGCCGGCCTGGTACCGCCAAAGGGATCCGAGAACAACATTCCCGGCCTGGTACAGCAAAAGGGATCCGAGAACAACATTCCCGGCCTGGTACAGCAAAAGGGATCCGAGAACAACATTCCCGGCCTGGTACAGCAAAAGGGATCCGAGAACAACATTCCCGGCCTGGTACAGC